>RJWM01010536.1:0-63275 GCA_004363535.1 Dasyprocta punctata | reverse complement strand
GAGTTCTCTAGTACTAGATTTTCATCTTTTGTGTAACACAGTTTCTCTGAACTTCAGGTTGGGAGAATCAAATAAAATGATGGATGTGCAATATTATTAAATATGTTACTGAGAGCAGAAAAGAAATCTCGCAGGCCTTGCTCACTGTTTTTAGGGATCCAGTTCACCTCTCCAGGTCCACGATGGGACTCACTGTAGAGAGGCCACCACAGAGCCAGCATTAGTTAGGGCATCTCTGCCTTATCCACACTGCTAAGACCAGCAGCACTCGTCAGTTGATTCCAGCTTATCACTGCACTTTCACTAAAGCTGTGAAGCAAGTTCACTGTGTATTAATATTAATGTGTCTATAGCAAATGAAAAGAACACCCACCACACACAGTAAATGACATAAAGCAGGGTTACTACTCTACAAATCTGCAGCAAGGGACAGCAGAAGCCAACAACTCATTGTGAGTGATTTCTTCAAGATTCAGAATGAGTCACCCAGGGGCCATGAAGTCCTGACTGGATGTACCACACTTGCACTATAGCTGAGAGGCCCTCAAAACCCACCTTGGATTTTTCGCCTAGGAGATACATGATTCACTGTGGTAAGATGCTGAAATACATCCTATTCTGCAGTGAGGTTGAC
Organism: Dasyprocta punctata; assembly: GCA_004363535.1. Taxonomy (NCBI): domain Eukaryota; kingdom Metazoa; phylum Chordata; class Mammalia; order Rodentia; family Dasyproctidae; genus Dasyprocta; species Dasyprocta punctata. Next base: position 62,641 of record RJWM01010536.1, on the reverse strand, counting down.
CAGGAAAATGGCAGCTCTCCTGGAAATACCTCTCACATCTAAGGATGTTACATTTTCAGCATATTTTATAGTTATTCTCATTGGCTTCAAATGAAAGATGAAGAAATGAGTCAATTCAGTGCCACCCAGAAAATCATCTTGCACAGTTTTCATAAGGACTCTTACAGCGCCTTTGCTGACTTTTGTCATCTACTTCAAATTGTTAGCTTCTTCTACCATACTCAGTCCTGAACTACTTCAATTACTCTGGCCCAGGTAACACTGAAGTGAGTGAAGATGAGGACTAATTTTGTGATTTTGCTTGCTTAGGCTTTAATGGACTGACCAGAGGCCTGAATCTTTGGCATAAAGACCAATCTGTGATGATTTCAGATGTTCCTAAAACAGGCCTTTCAAAGCTTTTACAAGTAAATGAAGATTGCAATGTGTTATCCACACCCTGATGGTTAAACTATTTGCAACAAGGATAACATCTTACACACTGTCATCAAGAGTGAGTGGAAGAAATGATTCTTCTCTGGAGAGGGTAATGTCACACTTGGTGTCATCCACGTAGTTACTGTGCTCAAAGGAAAGTCTGTGAACCCTTTTGCCCAGATATCGCCAATGTTTTCCGCAGTGCCAGATTCATAAAAGGTGATGGAATTTAATCAGGGTTTATTGTGTTTTTGTAGGGGATAGGGAAATGAAAATGAATGATGAGGACATTTCTATTCTTTCTTACTACCTGAGCCATTTTTTCTTTCTTCATTGTTTTGTCTCTTTTCCATTTACTCAACATCCAGTTTTTCCTTACTATCTGCTATATGTAATTTAGCTCAGGCATTTTGTGTTTTTGTTATAAAGATTCACAATTTCAATGTCTGAAAAAAAACTTGCATAATTATATAATGATGTTTTCTAGTCAAGCCTCATGAGGAGAGTCTGGAAAGGCTTAAATTCACAAGGCACTCACCACTGGGGAGTAATTATTGTTTCGTGAGGTTACTTCCTAAACAGACTGGCACGATAGATCTCTGCATATCATCTAATGTTCCTCGTGTCCACCTTGGCTGCTCCAGTGTGCATATCAGTTTTCCCTCCCCTGTCAGAGAGCACACACCAATGTGTGCCTGGTGGGTCCTTGGCAACCAGCTACTGTTATAGGGGAATGGTCCTGTGCTGATCTCCTGCAGAGTTGCACCATTATGATGAGTGAGCTATAAATAGAAAGAAAGAAAGAAAGAAAGAAAGAAAGAAAGAAAGAAAGAAGAAAAAAGAAAAGAAAAGAAAAGAGCCGGGTGTGGTGGCACCTGCTTTTAATCCCAGCACTCGGGAGGCTGAGGTAGGAGGAGTATCATGAGTTCAAGGCTGGCTTGGGCTACAACGTGAGCAAGGCCAGCCTGAGCTACATAGTGCGACCCTATCTCAAAAAACTAGGACTGGGAGTTTGTCTCAGTGACTTAAGTGCCTGCCTGGCAGGTGTGAGGTTATGAGTTTGATCCCTGGTACAAAAAAAAAAAAAAGGAAGAAGAAGAAGGAAAGAACCAGAATGGAGCATGGATATACACTGCTGTCATTAACCCACCTGCATGACACTGATGGCTTTTTAAAAGACAAAACAGGTAGTCAGTAGAAACTAAAGTTGACTCCCAATTTCTTGGATGTCTTAAACCAAGACCCAAATGGATCACCAACAAAAGATACCATATTCCCATAACAAAGCAATCTATTTGGGGAGATTGAGCATTTGGATTATGAGAAATGCAGTGGATGCTAACTGGAGAACTAAACGATTTTCTGTAACTGAATTGAATTTTTTTTTTTAATTTTCTGCTTAAGAGACAATGCAGAATCCTTCTCCTGGCTCAGCAGCACAGATGCACCGCCACCTACAGAGCCCAGGGTAGACGTGCAGGTTGTCTATGATGCCCGGCAATTTTGCCTCGGCTGGCAGAGCCCAGCTCAGTATATAGACTCACCCGTGGGTGTGGAAGATGCTCAGATACAGTCGCTGATCCTTGAATTTAAGGTTTTTCTGGGATATCTGTCATGGTCTCTGACGTACTAGCCCTTGTGAGGACAGCTGTGTCCTGTTTAATGACCGCAGGACACGGTACTCGTCCTGCTCCCCTGTTCTGCAGTAACGATGACCATCTAATGGATTTGCATGGGCCTAGACTTCTTCCTTGTGCTCACTTTTGTTATAAACATGAAGTTCAAGTCCAAACCCTATTTCTTCCTTGACTTTAAGGAAGTCAAGCATTCAAGGCCTGGTATGTGGCACAGAGGTTAACGCTGACAGGGCTTTTGTTTTTGCAGAAGACCCTTCCTGTGTTTTTGCTTTTATCCTGAGATGAAGCCACTGCAAAGGATTTACTGTAATTTTTTTGAGTTTATTGTTAGAAGAAGTCCGTCCTTCTCTAGTGGGAGCTGGAGCATGTGTTCCTGAGGATCTCCACTAATTCACCTGTCTGGGGAGAATGTGTTATCCTTCTCGTAGGAGAGGATTCCAATCCTTTGTTCAACTGTCAGTGTCCCCTGCTTTGGTTGTCATAGTATTCTGCTTCTTCTATTATAGCTAAATTATTTTCTTAGCTCTTCTCTGGAGCCTGAAGCTTAGAGAGCCAGGGCTCCTGCTGCTCCTGGGTGCTTCTGTTCTCTTTTGCCTATAAGTAGACTCTGGGAAGCTGCCATGTTCCCACCAGGGATGCAACTCTGGAAGCTTAAAAACTAAGTTATTTGAGTTGAGGGACACTTCTGTAAGACATCCATGAGAGTGATACTGTTACTCTGCTTCCAATTCAAGCATTAGCTCACTCATGAAATGATCAATAGGGTGTGGCTCTCTATGGTTTTACGTATCAACATTCTTGATAAAATGGAGAATGTCTTGGTCATTAGAATTCCAGAATATTCAGATTCTCATTTAGATTTTGAGAGGTTCCTAGCTCAGCGATTCTCAAAACATTGCTTGATTGTGGTTGAAGTGACTTAGTCTTAACTCTAACAAATTATTTTCATACAAACGCCCTTTTCGCCTGAGACTTTGCAGTCTTTGACCAGAGTCTTTTGAGTCCTACTCTTGTCCCTCAGCTCATTTCCAACTGGTGCTTAATTTGTGATGAAATCTGAGTACACCCTTGAATTCCCATCTGTTTGTACCAGGTTCTGCCCACAATGCTGAGTATGAGAGGCTGGAAAATCTGCCTGCTTTCCTCTTTAGCTTGAGATACATAAAAACCACAGACAGCCACATCTCATTGCAAGTTGAGCACTTGATGGATTTGCAGAACAGGCAAACTGCTATTAAGAGAGCTATTGGAATTATTTATAACAATATTGTTTGTTTTGACATACATGTCTTGATTACTTACCTTATGTCAAGCCTTGTGATTTTTCCCATCTACTTTCTAACTTTCACAAAATCTCTTCGATCTTTTAAAAAAACAAACTATAAGACCATTTGTCTGTTTTTCCTTCCCATGATAACCAGGTATCTAAGAAAATTGTAACACTGTTTCAATATTAAGAATACTACTTTAATCACTGTGTCACTTCTTTACCTCCTCATTCTTCCTTCCCTCAATTCTAATTTCTTCATTTATTTCTTCAATTGTCCAGGCAATTCTAATCATTTGTCTTGGCTCAGGACATCACCTCTCTCACCTATGTGCAGTTTTACAGAGTTGACAGCTCTTTTGTTGCTAATTTTCTCCATCTCCGTCGTCTACTGCTTCCAGAGAACTTCTTTCCAGCCTCATCTGCCATCTTGCTTGTCTTCACCACCAGAGGCCTTTCTGCATCAGACATGTCATCTGTACAACCAACCTAGTCTCTTAAGGAATCCATTTGTATAATACACCTCAAGCTTTAAGTAAAGATGATAAATTTTTTTTTTAAAAAGCAGCATATTTAGGTCAGAAAAAGTAACTATAGAAATAGCCTCTTCTATAGCCATCAAAAAATATCAATGTCATAAAACAGCTGGCAACTATTCCAGATTAATGAAAACTAAAGAGACATGATAATTTAATCTGAGACATGATCAAGGACTAGACCTTGTGTTGGAAGAAAAAAAAAATCTACAAAATATATTACTGGAGTGCTGAGAAGGTAATTTTACAAAATTGGAAGAGATAGCATATTAAAATTCCATACTAGCACTGACTTTAATGAATTGTATATGGTCATTATCATTGTAACTTGTGCTGCCTGCATACAATATTCAAGAGGACACATTACAATGTTATAGTCTGACATAGAAAAACTCGTTTAGACTGAATCTATTCATTGACAGCAACTAGATCTGACTAATCTTACTTAGTGTATACTCAAATCCAATAAACACATGATAGGACAACACTAATATCTTACATGAAACAAATGCTGAATTGCAAATGTGCCTTAAAATTAAGAGCATTGTATTTCATGAAAAATGTTTTAAACTGCTACAATTTTTAACTTTAGATTGAAATTAGATAAAATTTAAGATTTCATTCCTTAGTCCCACTGGTCACATTTTGAGCACTACTAGTCACACCTTCTGGGAGCAAGCATGGAGACCAGATGTTCTCATCATCCTGTCTCTCATTCAATCCAGTGGTGGTGGTCTCAGTGAGGAAGGGAAAGGGAAGATCTTGGAGCCATCATCCATGCTTTAATTCCCAGTCTGATGAAGAAAAGGAATTGAAACACTCCCTTTGGAACACATACAAAATAGACAAGCTGCTGTCTTGGATTCACTTCCTTTCAGGTAAGATGTCTGCTCTGTTTATAGACCTTTCTTGATGAGCAGTGTGGTTATCATCAGTATCATTTGACGTGGTGACAAAAGCTGGTTTTCAGTAACTGATATCTGTACAGCCTTAGTAGGTTGATTAACTTCTCCCAGCCTCCGTTTGCTTGTGTGTAAAATTATTAAACACTTGTCTGACTCATTTCCCAGGGCTCGGTATTATGAGATAATGACACTTTGTAAATAGTCAAGAGCTCTAATTATTTTGCTAATTATGATAATGACATTTCACCAAGATGCAGTTTTTATTTTTGTGGTTACTTCTCTTCCATTTGTCATTCATCTTTTTATAAAAATTCAATTTAATGCACATATTGAATATGTGGAAAAGTAGAGAAAAATGAACAGGAGACCCCTGAGATGTAGCTGATTTTAATATCATGTCAAACTTGCTACCTGTCTCTCCTTTCTTTTTTAAGTAATAGGAGGGAAGTCCTGCCATGTGTCTCACCCTCCTTCCTCCTTGTGAGAGGAAACTACCACAGTGCAGATGCTGCAGAATAGTAGTCACTGGAGCCCAAGCTGTCACTTTTTAATTGTGTGTTACTGAGCAAGTCAGTCAGCTTGTCAAGTATATCCTTTGGAAAATGGGGAAAACCATAGCCTCACACCCATGATTATTGTGAGAACAGTGAACATTTCCAAGATTCCGTATTTAGTGCTGTATAAGAATTAGCTATTATTATGATTACTAAAAATTCTTATACAAATATGTGAATCAAATTTTATGTGCCAGGTAACAATGCACTTTGCGTCTGTTAATATTACGTCTCTGTGATTTACCCATGTTGATATACTCAGAATGAATGAATTTTTGCTTATTTAAAGCATTCTATTGAATGTTTATCATAATTTACTCATTTAGACATTTTTACTTTATTCAATTTTTTATTACTTTCAGTGACCTCTTGTACATATTTCCTGGTTTGCATGTATATTACCTATTCATCTTGGTGATATGGGAATTAGTGCCACTCCAGCTGTGATAAGTATTAATGAGTGATCGTCAACATGAACTGACATTTTGTATGTCTAGATCCAGACTCTCTAAGTCCATGGAGAGTTCCTGGAGGCAGGAGGGTTCAGAATATAGCAGATCTTCAGCAAGTAGCTGACGCCTGGGTAGAGTACATGTATGCATGTTTATGTGTGTGTATGTCATGTGTGGAAAGGATGGCATATCCTCCGTGCGTAAGAGTTTGGCAGGTGAAGGGCTGATGACAACTGTTCAATGAACACACAGCACTGAACATCCACTTGAGACAGAAAGCAGGGGTGGGAGTTGATATCAGAGAGTCTATTATTGGTGCTTATATTGATACGGCATTTACCTTGGCCTCCTGTAAAGTAAATTTTGTTTCTCTAGATCTGAAAGAAAGGACCTTTCTCCTTTCAAGCCTCAAGACAAGTTGGAGCTGTCAAGGCTCAGCATTCAGAAGAAAAAGACTCACAGATGGGCAAGAACCCTGTAGTTGTACAGTAGCATCACCCCACTTACTTCTCCTCACCTTCACTCGATTTCTTGTACCTAAACAGTCCCTGCTTCATCGTCTCTGCCAGGCTCAGACAGCTGGCGTTCTCTCTCCCAGGAGCATCCCAGCCTGAGTGCAAATTGACCATATCATGAATACTTGTCATGTTGTCACTAATATACAGAAAGTGAATGCTCCCTCTAGAACTGATGTTCTGGCTTGCACTGAGTCCTGTGCCCTATCAAGAGTAAGCAGAAGAGTTAGCTAAAAACACAAAAACTTCCTGGTCCAAATTCTGGTAAGCTTCTGCCACTGCTCAGTTTGTAGGGCAAAGATACTCAGGGAAAGAAAATCTCAAGACGAACATGACATTTTGCAGTACTTCCCTCTTTGGAGCATTTCCCAGTTTCTAGGCAATAAAATCCTACAAAATGTAAGGCAATATAAATATAAAATTCATGCTGTTGGTTACTCTTGAGAAAGGCAATGTATCTTGAGATAGGACACCGAAGTTATTTTTCTGGAACAGGCTGCATTTATGTCTTAAACTGGATTGTGGTTACATGACTAATCAGTCTATTATTTTCCTTTGAATTTTTATATATGTGTATATACATATCTAAAAAACATATTCTGCCTCCCATATTTACCACAAGGGGAAAAAAAGTGAAAGAAAATGGACACCAAACTAATAGCTCTTTATCCACATAGAACACAAACAATTCTGCCCTCAGCATGGCTTTGTACTGCAGTGATTTCCTCTGATGCTGACATTTGTCTCCAGTAACTTCTGCTCTTCCCAAGTGGCAATAAAAAGCTTAAGGATGGAAGTTTCATGTTTCTAATTGTAGGGCTCTTGCCCTTGAAAGACTATTAGTCAGAAACAAGAATGTTAAAACTGAGCAGGAAGCCTCATTCTAGGAGACACTTAGAAAAATCTGAAGAAGGTGGTGTTTAGGCAGGAGGACAGAAGAAGGCAAGGGGAGTCATTTGTTTACAGAATCAGTGGTGTATAACAATTCTCACAATAAAATGCCTTTAAGCATACACACTTCCAATAAGTCTATGTATATTGGATTATGGCTATAGAAATTAGAAACAACATGTAAGAATAGGTTAAAATATGATTCTAAAAGACCATGAAGATGGTAGTTGAACTTATGGTAAGATATAATTTGTAAGTTAAAAATAGTAAAAAGACAACAACAAGAATAAGAAGGGATCCTGGTGTAGTGGTGTATGCCTAATTCCAATACTTGGGAGGCTGAGGCAGGAGAATTACCTCAAATTTGAGGCCATCTTGGGCTACATAGTAAGTTCAAGGACAGCCTGGATTATATAGTAATACCCTGTCTCAGAAAAAAAAAAAAGAATAAGTAGGGAATATAATGTTAAAAAAGGAGGGACTCAAGTAATTGCTAGAGTTAATACAATTTTAGGAAAAGAAATTCACATAGTATAGATTTCTATAGTAAAACAGAATAGAGTGTGTTGTAATTTTGTACTGTAAGTTTAATATGGCTTCCACATTTCCAAACAATTTTTCATTTATGTCCTACCCTAAAAATTTGTAAGAATGGCCTGGCAAGAAAAGTATTTCCACAAAGCTATTGTCTTTTAGCTAGGCATACATTTGTAAATGGGTTGCTACTTAAACCTAATATTGCTTATCATATAATACTTTGAGGAAGGAATGCAAATCTCCTAGTATAAACACATGACAGGTATATATCACACTGAATAATTGTTAAGGAAAAATGTTTAATTGTAAACAAATACCTAGAACAAAACATAATATATAATATTTCAGATATGTACCAGAAACATCTAGGTAATTCAATATTTAATTTTGACAACAGAGATACTGTTCCTGGAAAAACTATTTTACAGAATATAATAAATATAACAAAAATCACCTTATCTGAATGATTTCTTTCCTTGAAAAAAATAGAGAGGATCCTCAAAGTGAAAGTAATGTGCCGAGGATAATATAAAATACAGCATTAATGCTGTATAGGAGTTAGAGAGACAATGAGTCCCTCTGGTCACCAGTAAAAACATAAGTATATATAATGCAAAGCGTATCTATGCATATAATAAATAGACACATAAAATATGCAAGCTCATACAATGAATTTTAATAACTAATCTCCAAATAGAAAGTTAATATCAGAAAATCATTTTCAATATGTTTGACACTTAGGACCCTTGCTGACATTTTCTATCTGTCACATATAATACTACATATTATCATGTGTGTTCTCTCCTTATTGTCTTAGAAAGCTTAGGCAAGATGAAAGAACTTGTATTACCCATCCATTCAGTAAATTTTTACTTTCCAAATGGTTTTAAAAGGTGTTATAAATTTCCTTAACGACTTTAACACAACTAATTTATATTTATTTAATTTTTTGTAAGCATTTAAAACATTTTCTGTATGATACTGTAGGCAGATAAACCAATCACGCCATTAAGTATAAGGGTTGGACCTCACTGAACTATTCTTCTCTCTTTATCTAACAGCAACTCATATAGTTGTCTCCAAATTACACTCTTTATATATTCTGCTCTACTTCTCTTCACTTCTAACCTAATGCATGCCATTATTCTCTCTAGCTAGCACTGCTGCAAAAATTGTGAATTGTTCTTCTTGTCTTTTCTCTCGTTCCCATCAAGGAAATCTGTGAATATAAAAATATTTTTGCAAAATATGAAAAACAAAATGATGTAAGTCTTTCTTCACATAACAGCAAATGATTAACTTAAAACATAAGCCAGGCCTTAATATTCATCTGTTTAAAAACTTCACAAGTTGACTGCTACCTTTGCTCAAGTCCCAACTCCATTCTGGGACCTCTGAGACCTGATGGTAAGCAATGCTGCCTAGTGTCTCAATCTCATATCATCCCACCTTCTCTTTCTAACACTTCTGTTTTCTGCTATCATGTTTTCTCAAGTTCTCTCAGCCATTAAAATCTTTTCCATGTGCTTGAAGACAGTTGTCTAGTTTTTCCTGCCTACAGATTTTCTTCCTGCAGGCCTGAGCATACACCTATCATTATCACGACCTCAAACCCTGCTTCATTATGCTACTGATTCCTTCCTTTCCACTGTGCTGGGTCCCTTCACAATCAGTCACAATTCCTATTTATTTTGTTTTGGTGTGACGATTGTTAATGTCATCAACAATGAAATATAAATTCTTTTATTTTCTTTGTTTTGACCCAGGCTCTCACTTTGTAGTTCAGGCTGACCTCACAATGCTCCTCCTGCCTCAGCCTCCCAAGTGCTGGGAGAAATGTAAATTCTATAAAGTATGACTGTTTTCTTCATGATGCAGCACATGTACCTTGTTTACTGTGTGGTATAAAGAATGTGTTTAGCAAATATTTGTTAAATATATAAGTGAACAATTTAATTTGGTTTATCTCTTTTTTTCTCAGAATTGTATGCATGTTTAACCATCTTTAATAACATGGACTTGCACAACAATGAAATTTAATGTCTTCACCATAGCCTTCAGGTATAACATAGTCTATGTAGTCTTCATTTAAACATATCTCCAAATTCATTGTCTATCATTATATGTCGTTCCTACAATGTTTCATCCGTACTGGTCCTGCTCTTTTCTGATTTTAGGATATCATTTTTTGCAAAAGATACCCTCAAATATAGTGCCTTAACAGTAAATATTTATTACCTTGAAGTCTCAGTAGATCAAAGATTTGGGGTGATTATCAGGATGCTTTTGTCTCAGAATCTTTCAAAGTGTTACAGTTACAATGCTTGCTAAGGTTGCAGTCGTGGGAAACCTTGAAGGTCCAGGAAGATCCGTTTCTGAGATCGTTCACTTGCTTTGCTGTTGGCAGCAGGCATTTGCAGTCCTCTTTTACTGTTGATAGAAGGCTTATGTTCCTTGCCATATGGCCTTCTTCACAAGACTTCTTGAGTATTTTTATGTTTTGGCAACTGGCTTTTTCCACAGCAAGTGATCTAAGAGAAAAGATGGAAAATACAGAGGCTCGCGTAACCTAGATTCAATAATCACATTCATTTCCCATACTTAGTCCTATGTCCTGTGGCTCAAATACCCAGTCTTACTCAATGTGGGTTAGACAATACTCTCTTTTGGAACCATTGTGGGGCACCTTAAAGTTTGCTTGGCGCAGTCTGTTTTGTGTCTCACTATGAATCACAAGCTTTCTGCATGCAAAATACACTAAATCTCTGCCACGTTCCCCAAACTCCATCTCATTATAGCATCAGTTTAAAATGCACAGTTTTATCAAAATAAATATCCCAGAGAAGCTGAGACTCCTTGAATATAATTCCTAAGCACAGCTCCAATAATGCAGTCTTTTGGCCTTAAGACCTCCTAATACACCCCACAGACAGTGCCCTCGGATAACCACTGAGAAGCTTCCTCTCAGAGAGGGAGAAAGTGTGGGCTGGCACACAGGAGACACCGAAATCCAGCCAAACTGAAATCTGCCCTCTAAGCTCACAGTTCCATCCTCTCAATTCTTCTTTCTTCCCTATGAAAATTAGCGTACTTTGCATTTCAAAAAGTACTTCATACTCCATGGTTCTAAAATTATTTCTTAATTTTAGCATTTTCTGCCATCCAGAGACATTTGACATTTTCAGAACCACCAAGTTTTGTTTCCTTTCTGCTTAACAAACTTTCCTTTAGCTTATCTTGTAGCTCTCATAATTTTCTGTAATTGGGAAGAAGTTTGGGGAATCTTATTTGGTCACTTGACTTATTAGCTACACTTTTTCCCTTCCACATGATGACAGGTAATGGTGCTGTTAAGTTATCAAAATTTGAGAGGGACTTTTTCCCCATTATTCTGCCTTGAGTCCTCATTGTTAGCCTTCTTAGACGCCATCAGGTTTCTATCTACAGCCAACTTAATGTATTTGGGTTTTTTACTCCCCTCTCCTCAAAGACCTATCGTCTACTTCCCATTGCCTGGTTTCTTCTTCTGTTTCCTACTTCCACGTAAGTGGGTATTTCTACAGCAGTGCTCCATTTCTGTTATTGAACCCTGCATTAATTACTTATCACTTTGTAACCAATTACCCCAAACTTAGGGACTTAAAACACTTACTAGCTCTCATTTTCTGCGGTTTGAACATTTGGGAGGGACTTAGCTGGTAAAGTCTGCTGGCTCGAGGTCTCTCATATTACTATGAAGATAGCTGGAAGTTGATGCAGACACCTGGAAGCTTCCTTGGTGCCAGTGGACTCAGCTCTGACGTGGCCAGTGCATAGGGCTCTTGGTAGACTTCCTCAGCTGTTTCTCAGTTTTAGAAGAAGACTTCAGTTTTTCACTACAAAGCCTTCTCCACAGAGTTTCTTGAATACTCTTACAACATGTCAAGTGGCTTTCCCAAGAATGCGAAGCCCAGGAGAGCAGGATGGAAGCATCATTGTATTTGTGATCTAGCCTCATGAATCACAGACCATTGTATCTCTATTGTGATATTGGCTACATAAGTCAGCACTTCATAATTTGGCAGGATATTATGCAAAGGCGTAAGCATAAGGGATCATTATACACTCAAGGATGTTAGCATTAGCTGTTGTCTCCACTTGGGCCACTTTTTGTCTGCTCTTTACAAGGGTGACACTTGATCTTTTGATTCTTTGAACAAATGGCACTGTCATAAAACACTTTTCCTTTTCCACTGTATCTTACATTTCCTCTGTTTTCATTTTCTTTTGTGCTGTGCTATTTTATTTTCCTCATAGCTTTTATCACTAATTGAACCAGTCATTCAGATGTGTATTTGGTTACTTATTTATTTAGTTGTCTTTTCTCTTTTATTCTGTTTTCCACAATTATAATGTATATTTCCTGATGCAAAAACTAGTATATCTTTTTCACTGTTCTGTCATCAGTTTTCAGAGTAAGGATGATAGAAGTTTCCAAATATTTGTTCAATGAATAAACAAATGGACTCCTTTGGGGCTATAAATTATTTGATTTTCTCTTCAGTATGATCTATTTCAAGAACATATTTGAATGAATACAGAAAAACTATGAAGTTTTCCACTATGCAAATCTATGCAATTAACCAGGAACAGGTTCTGTGCTGCTTGGGTATGGAATGTTTTACTGTTTCAAAGATTCTCTGCTATGAAAGACTCTCTATCTTCAAAGTGAAACTATAAGAATGAATTCTTTAATCTAGGAAGTATTTTAAAGGGCTCACTTATTCCCGCATGAAGATACATATTAGAGAAATAAAGTACAGAGTGCACAGGTTATAAACTAATGTGCAACTCTATGGGTGTGTTTATGTGGACAAGAATCAGCCAATATTTTTCAGAAAGAATTAGCAGACCACCTGATGGAATCTCACTGTATGTTTAGCAGTTAGCAATGCAAAGGGAATCAAAACCTTATGAACTACTGAATATCTATGTGATAAAATCAAGGATCCATTGAAAAAGATAACCAGAATTAAGCAATAGGAGCATGTGGAGTTTTCAAATTTGTCTTCTTATTATTTCTCTACTCTGTTTCATGTCAGATAATTTTATCAACCTGGAGGTTGAGAAATTTCGAATGTAATCCACAGGAAAATAGCTAAAATTATATTAGATTAAGTGCATACAGTTGTGTTTCTTTTTCCCTCTTATAATGGAAAATCCACCATGGTAGTTGTCAGGGTAAGAGTACACCAGAAAATAAGGTTTCGGAGATTGAAACATGAGACTTCACACTACTAGTATTTGTTATATCTGTCTGTCTTTCTTATATGCTTGTGTTTGAGTACTATTCTAATTTTTCTTCTCTTCAAATAACATTAACCTTTCTTATACAACTTTTTCTTAGCTTTCCTGTGATTTAAATAAGCTAAATGCCTGCCCATTTTCCTTGCCCCCACCAACAAGTATACTGCTCAATGAACTAGAGCTCATCTGAAAAATTTAGAATGGACAAACAGAATTTCCTTCAGTGTCATTTCAAGTATGTTGAATACTTGGACTCTGAAATAATGAGGGTTCAGCCTAAACTGAGAAAAAGCAGGGACTGTTGGCAGATAACAAAAAACAAGGTAAAAAAAAAAAAAAAAAGAGGCACACTGACTTTATCTAACTTATAGCGCAACAATTTTCATGCAAAAATACAATGAATGCTTTTTGCAAATATTGTTAAGCTATTAAAAACAGTCAGTTTTGATGGGCCAACATCTCTGTAAGACAAGAAACTTATTGAGGCAAACATGACATACTATGCTTCTTTTTACCTAAATCTATTTGCTGATTCATAAAGGACATTGGCTGACAGACTAAAAAATGAAGAAATATTGACTAAGAAGTATTGAAACTGAAGACAGCCATCAGTAGTCTGGAAATCTGGAGAGAAAAATGTTGACATTCAGTGCCAGCAGGGCTGCTCAAGATGGAGAGGCCAGGACTTTAATGAGAAGGGAAAATTAGAGATGTAGATCTGATAGTCTGAGCTGCTTCTACCTTGAAATATTTATTCATCCGTGAAACTGGTTGAAAATCTGGAGAATGAAGTAGGAAAGTTGTTCAGAGCCTAAAAAACTGAGTACATTTCACAATAGAATGATTTTATCTTATGAGATAAAAATTGGAGCTAAGAGACTAAAAAAAAATGAAAGACCTTTGACTCTGGACAGGAATATCACAAAACCAGTCTAAATATGAAGTAAGACCTTGCCTCAAAATGAAATGGTAAAAGCTCTCAGGACATAGCTTAGTGGTAGTGTGTTTACTTAGCATGTACAAGGTCCTGGGTTCAATCTCTAACCCCACCAAGACCCCCACACACACCCTGCCACATACACATTCACACACACAGAAGACTTCAGTAGATAATTCAGGTTTAGGTTGAGACTTCTGAAGGATTAGACATCTAGATACTTAAAAAGTCTCATTACAACATGTTTAGGTATGGGTCTCTTTGGATTCATTCATTGAGTTTTCTGGATTTCCACTATATTGTTCAGACTTGAAAAGTTTTCTGCTATTGTTTCTTTAAATATATTTTCTGTTAGCTTTCCTCTCTCCTTTTATCCTTCTAGTACTTCAGTAATGCTTGCGTACTCTTGTTGATGATGTTCAATAATCCCCATAAGCTATTTTCACGTTGTTTTATTCTATTATCTATTTGCTCTTCAGACTGAAAGCTTTCTAGTGATTGTCTTCAAGTTTGCTAATCCTTCCTTCTGCTTAATCTAGTTTGTTGAACCTCTCTTATGAATTTTCTGTGCATTAAATAGAGAAGCAACTCTCATAGCCTGACATTTATCATCAAATCAACTTAGTTTAATATTGGATTAAGTTGATCTACCCTTGCCATAATATCCTGGAAGAAGCTAAAGAAAATTGCCTTTTGGATGAAGACTATATTTACAAAGATGCTTAATTTTTTCTCATGAAAAACATATTATTCAATTAGAATTTATAAGACACACCAAAGGATAAGAGTAAAAGAAAAGGAGAAAATAGAAATAATCACATAGATGATTCTAGCATTGAAGTTTTCTCACAAGGGCTTAATAATAATTGTGCCTAATATGCTCAAAAATAGGTGACAAAATTCTTCCTTTGAGAAAAGAATTTATATTTAAAAATAAATGAAAAATCTATCTTTAAAAGTTGTGATTTACTCAAATTCAATTCATTATAATTCTCATGATGAATATGTGCTACTATCATACAATTTTGCATTATAGTAATATCTTACTGTTATTTTAATTAGCATTTGCCTTATTGTATTCTGAAAATCCAATGCTATTGGAGAAGCCACACTTTGCTTGTATATCCAGAAAATAGTGCTACTACATGAAAATGTGCATAACCTATATGACTGGGGATTTCCACTTCCAAAAATATGGACAACAGAAATGCATAAATACATGAACCAGACTCTACTTTAAAAAATCTGCACAAAAATATCTATTTAAAATTACCAAAATAAAAAACAATATGTGTTTCCAACCACAGTTGAATGGATAAATTGGCTTATTAATTCAAAGGACTCCCACATAGTGACAAAAGCAAATGAAACTGTACAGAACTATATGGATCACTCTCACAAAAATTTTATTATGTGACAGAAGCAGGTCTACAAAAGATGACGTATTGTAAAATTATATTTAAGTCAAGTTCACATACAGGCAGAACTAACTGATGGTAGCAGAAGTCTACCTTGTGGAGAAAAGGATTCATATGAAGGGGAGGGAGAACAAGGCTTCCAGCTATGGAAATGGCTCTGTTCATGAATTTGAGGATGATTTCAATGGTGAATATAAAAATTCACTTGATGAATATAAAAATTCATATATATATATATTACTATAAAACAGTTGATTTACAGAAAAAAAAAGTGAAGCAGAGCATGAGGAAAAAAGCCAAGATTTAAATACAGCTAAGTCCAAAATGAAATCCAGAAAGGAGCTTTGAGTTGTATTGGCTGCCACTTCTTTTGATTTCTATGGAGTCCAGTTACTTTCAATCTTTTTCAATAACCCTTTCTTGCCTTTTTTTAAAAAATAAGCTAAGAAAACTTGAAAATATTTTATTAATTTAGGACATTTTGAATAAAAATGTATCAAGGGATTTGCTAAGAGCAGACTGAACACACACTCTGAAATAAAACTATATGTATTTTGTTCCACCTGTTGGTTAAAAGAATCTACACACTCTCAGCAAGATTCTAGAAATTTAATCTCTGAATAACACAATTTGTAAGAAACTTAAATGAAAACAACATTGAAGCAAAATTTTATGGGTTTTTTTTCAGAGTATTTTAATTACTTTTTAAAGGCCAATTAACTAAAGTAAATTTAACTAAAAATTGCTCCATTACCTGAGTTATTTTCATGTGAAGAATTTTTAATTGATTCAAATAAGCAAACGTGCATTGCCCAACCTCTGGAAAGGATCTATGCAGATTCAGTTTCAAAATAAAACAACAACGCTGATCATCAAACACATAAACTAGGTAAAGGTTAAAGTGACTAAATTTACATGTTTATGATGCAATACTATTAATGGTGACATCTGAAGTGTCCTTGACTCCTGATGATTTTCAGAGTCCAATGATTTGCTATATTCAACTACATTTGGTCCCATATTTATTTGGGCTAATTCAAAGGGTGTTTTTAATGCATTAAGTGTAGCTGAGAGTCTTAACTTGTGTGACTTAAACATAGCCAATTTTATGGGCAAGCCACATTCATTTTGTCTTTAATGGGAACAGCAACAGTAAGAAATGGAAGTTCGTGAAAGCACTGCTTGCTACCTCAGAATTCTTGAACACCAGGTTTATTACTTTGCAAAGGGTTTAAACTGTTGAGTTATAAGAAGCTTATTTTTATTTATTATTAACATTTCAAAGCATCTATTCACAAGATTCTATTTGATTGAATATTAATATGCAAATATTTAAGGTACTTCCACAAACAATATCTATATCGATCCTCAGAAACTATACCAAAAAGGAAGAGCAGATTCTATGCTCACTTTTTCAGAAGTCTGAAAACCTTGTTTATGGACAGAAACAGGACTGGACCATGGGTTTCCTTCCTTTTGTTAAAGTGCTCTTGTCAGAGCATAGGTTTGCTGAATATTAGGAAGATATACAAATCAATTTGGATCCTGTCTCCTTATAAGGATTAACTTTTCTATAGTAGCTCACATCTGCTATTGCAAAATAAAACATGCTACTAAAACATTTCAATATAAATTTTTACTTATATTAGCTATCTCATCATTGAGATTAATAATCATATACACGTGTATCTTTCTATTCAGAAAGAGGACAATTTAACATTTTCTACAGGAATGGTAGATGTTTTTCTTCTGTTTTATTGTTGGTCACGACAAAGAACATCAAACTGTGAAATTTCTGTATATATACAGGATGAAAAGATTGTCAGATACTCCCAACACTAAGGCTCATAAAGTGAAGAGTATTAAAAAAATGAGATGTTGGTTATTTCCCGTAGAAATTTTTTTTCTCCTAAACCACTTGACCTCTGCACCAGGCTTCCACTATAAACTGTCCTTACCGAGTCCTTTGTTTTCAGTTCTCTCACTGGGTCCTTTCCTTTCAGCTCTCTCTCCTATGAGACACTTTCTTTCCTAGTCACGTTGCACTAGGTACACAATGACAGGGAAGCGTATGCTGAACAACTGCTTTGATAATAAATAAAGATTCTCTTGAATGCAAAGAGCCCAATTTTGAAAGAAATATTTGGCTCAATGTTTTCACTAATTTGGTTCTCCACTTCCCCAAAGTGGCCTTTCCTAGTATTTACAGCTGGATATGCTCCTGACTAAACTCAGCCTGCCTTGTATTTTGGTTATTTATATCGCCCGTCCATCTCATTCACCTGAGGTTCCAGCACCTGAGCGCAGAGATCTTTTTCTTGCTCATTTTTCTTTCTGGCATCATACCTGACAGAGAAGCTCTAATAAATGTCTCATGGCTAAGCCTATTGCACAAATCCGTGTAAGTATGTCTTTATTCTCTCCAAACATTTGCCACCTTTCCTCGCTTTCCATCATTCCCTTTGCTGGCATCTGGCTTGGTGTTTCGCACAAGTCAATTAGAATCACTTGAACCCTTACCATTTACTTCTTCTCAGCCAGATTAGAAGTAGGTGGCAGGTTGGGCAGGAAGGCTAGAAGGATAGAAATTATGCATCTCAAAATTTTCATGCACCTCAAAGTTTTTAAAGGTTGGCTGGTCACAGGAAATTGTAACCTTGTCATATCCGAGTGGATTTTTAATCACGTAAAACATATTTCTTCTTTCCCTAATCACAAGAGTCAGTGTAAACCATTTAATTCCATAATTACAGGATGAAAAACTAAAAACAGCCTAGCCTTGGGCAAGAAGTGAGCATCCCCACACTCTGTTCTCATTAGTGAGGATAAATGTGTCATCTCAGGGTGACCCACCCTGTATCCCTTATTTGTGTATTAATTAAAAAGAAAACTTGGTGGTAACATGAGTGTGTATGACAGAAAGCCATGCAGTTTCTGAACTTCACAAATAGTGTTAAAAAATCAGTTTGAAGGTCTAATAAAGAAGGCTTGTATTTCAGTGCAACAGTCCACCACAGACATGGCCCTGGGCCCGGGTCTTCCACACTACTCTGAAGCAGGAGTTGCTCTCAGAGGGAGGAAGGGATGTTTCTCAAGAAAAAAAGAGATTGCCATTGTGTCCAGGGAACTACTAAAATATTTGCATGTATGTGTGTGTTTTCTGTGCATTTTTCACATGTTTTCAAGGTCTGATTTTGCTCCATTTTCTTCCTACACTGTTCATTGCTAACGTCAACAGATGAGATTCCCCCAAAGTAAGAGAACAGTGATTCCATGGAAAAACGTAGTGTACTGCAAATGAGAAAAAATACTGTTCCCACACGCCATAGCAAAAATGGAGGCAGAGACTTTTGCTCTCTCTTTTATTTATTTTATTTTATTGCAAATTACACGACTGATTCACATGTAAAACTTGGCAGTGCTTTGTCCTCTCTCTCTCTCTCTCTCTCTCTCTCTCTCTCTCTGTTTCTTTCTCTCTGTCTGTCTCTCCCTCTGTCTCTCTTTTTTCATGGTATATGGTGCTGGGGATTGAACACCCAGGACCTTGTACATGCAAAGCAAGAGCTCTATCACGAAGCCACATCCCCAGTTCAATGTCTTGTTCTTAGAACCACATAGAAGATTAAAAAAGAAGTTATTTCCTATGCTTAAAGGAGATTTTGGTTTTCCTCAGAGCAAGTAGAAGCTGACTGAAAGGCATGTGTTTGAAATGGCGCACATGAGGTTCCTTTGAAACAGACAGGAAGACAACCGAATGTCGACGATTGCCCTGCTGACTCCTGGGCTGTCAGCTTCTTTGTGTGAATTTAGAGGGTTTTTATTTTCTGAGGTGGATGGCTGAGTGCTGTGGAATGTAAGATTTGGGAGCTAGAGAGCAAAGTGGGTTGTCCCCTTATGAAAGAAACATTTCAAAATAAGACAGTCTGAAATACTGTTCTTTTATTCTTCCCAGATGCATTATATCCTCTCTTCAGCATAGGCAATTTTTATCATGTCAGGAGCCATTTTGGCAAGTGGGAGCTAAGTGCTTTTTAGTAAATATTTAAATAAATGAATGGAAATGAAGAATAAGGCATAGTTTCCAAGTAGATGAGCTCTCTCCTTAAAAAAAAAAAAAAGATGTTGAACTACTACTAATGTGCATTTTAAAATGTATGTCATCTTCCTAGTCAAATCATTTTGTCTTAATGTGAAACCTATAGAGGTAACTGTTATGGCTGGTGTCTAGATGTCACCCCAAAGCCCTATCAGTCTTAGGTGGAGTTTTTTGAAGGTAGCTGGGTCTAGGGTTTGTGCTTCTGGGATTGATCTGTGGTATGATGCTAGCATTAACAGTGTGAGTGCGACCCACCCGAAGAGTAGATAGGCTGGGTAAGACACAAGGGACAGAAAGAGCTGTGGTTGTGGCTTGTTGCTTTTTCCTTCTTGTCATTTGCTCTGTGATGCCCCTCTGCCATGCCCCTGCCTTGGAGACAGCTGATTATAGACTGAAACTTCTACGAACCGTGAGTTAAATAAATCTTTCCTCCTTTAACTTTGGGTATAGTATATTTTGTCTCACCAATGAGGAAAGTAGCTAATATAGTAACTAAAACTTAGAGAAAAAGAGTGGTTTACATCCCAGACCTAATTCTTATTAATGGAACCATACACCCTCCCCATACTTATCTTGGCTACCTTCCAATGCAAATGATATTGGTGTCATCAACTATCTTTGAACTCCCAAATTTCTGGGAATAAGTTTAGCTTCAAATCTCTACTTACCTCAAGATTTTAGAGAATTAGAATGTCATTTGCAGTTATGTGAGCAATTTTTAAAGACCATTCTTTCTAGTATTTGATGTATATTCATGGTTTCTTTAGTACAGCATTTCTTTCAGCTATAAGTGAGTCATCAAATGTAGACAATTCAGGAGCTGAGACATTAAGTTCAAAAATAAATGTTAGGTTAGAGAGAGAGAGAATTTTTTGCCTCAGAAAATTATAGCTATTAGTGATCCTTTACCACACTCAGCTCCCCTCTTACACCCATCCTCTACCCTACTACTGCCTAAGGTGTTTTAATTTGATCTTTGTTCTACATGCTGCTCAAACAATGAAGCCCTCTGGTGATAGCAATAATCAAGATAAAAGAAAGAGAAAATCTGAAGCCAGACTGAGCTCTTATTGTCCCTGTAACTATGTGAAGAGAAGAAATGTGGATCAAAGTACCCTATTAATCCTTCATATTTTCTTTTCTTTAAGATCTGCCCTCATTCCCTTTCTGGGAATTCCTTTGCAAGAAAAACACCCTTGCCTTGGAATGCATTATCTTTAAATAAACCATTTTTAGTTATAGCTGTCAAAAAGTATTTCCTCTTCTATGCCACAGAAATAACTCGTTGATTTTGAATAGTTATATTGGGGTCTATTTTAAATGAAGTCTTCTGAGTCAAAAAATTGTTTTGCTTCAAAACATTAAAATTACTATTGACTATACATTTTAAAATATAAATTAATCAATAATGTGGTCTCTTGATTTTAAAGAAAGACTTGCAATCCTAGAAAGAGAACTCTCAGATACAAAGTGAAATATTGCCAAATAGAAAGAGATGTGAATAATTATTGTGAATTCGCCATCTTGCTTCACTCCTTAAGTCTCTCTTAAGAGAAATGGGCAAGCCTGATTCACTTTTGTAACTACCAGAAAGAACTAAACTCAGCGCTGGTCTGTGCCCTTTCCCTACATAAACTGTTTTATTACCACTGTAATCACTGATAGTGACCCTCTCTCCCATCTGTTGATTTTTTTTTCCTTTGCTGAAACAGTGCTTAGGTTTCAAAAATACTGATCTCAAAATCATTAACCTAGAAAGAACCTGGCCTTCATCCATTCTGTTTATGGAATGTTAAAGCAGTCTCAAGGGTTTGCTAAAATAAACTAATGGCTGTAGAGGAGAGAAGCATACCATCTGGCCAAGCCAGTGAGGCTGAGAATAGATAGCCTAGGTAATTATTTTAGGTGACTCTATTACAACATGTGGAAATGACACAACATTTGGGTATCTTCTTTCTTTGCCCTGTAAATCTTTCTGCAATCTGAACTAGAAGATGATTAGCTAGAAGGAGAAATCCAACCTGATTCAGGGAAATGATAGTGAATAATGGGATGGAGTGGAGGAGACATCAGGGATTTGTGATTCCAGAGGAATTTCATGTTCAGTGCAGACTGAAGTTCTCTGTCTAGCAAACATATATGTGGAAAGAATTATACAGCAATACATTTTTATGCATTGAATTATTCTACACATGAAGAAATTCAGTAATAGAAATGAAAACTTGAGTTGAACACTATTTATGCTCAATTAATTTATGCTTTGAAAGCATGATACCTGCTTATCTTTTGGATTTCCTCAGAATGAAGTTTTCTTGACAGACACTTCAGTTTGATCAATTAAGAAATATTTCTTCAGAAAATACTGCCTGTCACTAGTCAAACTTACTTACATTTTTGAGATTTAGGACACATCTTTATCCAGTCTTCATTTTCTTGTCTCCCAGCTACTTATAAGCCCAGTCTAACAGGGCTTTTCGTCCAGACAGCTTTCAAAATAATCACTGACTTTTGGCAAATATGAATCTATGCACTGTCACCTCACCTTACTTACTTTCTTACAATCACTCAGTGCAATTGTCTTCCTCTCAGAACAGCATCTTACTCTTGCTTTCAGAACATTACAACCCTTGGTCCTCTGTCTTTTTTTCAACTCTTTCCTCTCTCTCACATTCTCTGTCTCTGTGTCTGTCTCTCTTTTTTCCTTTCTTCCCCTTTTCCCTCTAACAAATATGCTTTCACAGGACTTCATTTATGAGCCCTCCCCACACTTTCTCCAGGCAATAACTATTTTTTTCCTTCAAGACTGAACAGGTTATAATAAAAACCTTCTACTCTTCATTTAACAGAGAAATATTACACAAAACTGAGATGTATCTTCTTGCCATATTCACTGAAAAGAACTAGTAACTGATAAACCCAAAATCAGTGAGCACCTAGATTGGGTTATCTAAAACCATTTTCAACTGAAATGAACTGGCATTCCTAAGAGAAATGGTAGATACCAGGTGTAAATCAGCACATGAGTCAAAACTCCCCAGAAATCAAATTGAGGCCTTTTGCAATGTTAAATGAAATAATGTATCTACTCAGTTATTATGTTAGTTGGTTTTTCAGTGCTGCAACAGAATACCTGGGAAAAACAAATGAGAAGAAAGATTTCCTTTGGTTCATGGCTTTAGGTTTCAGTCCTCAGTAGACTGGCTGAGTTGTTTCTTGTCCTCTGTTGAGCAGCATGTCTTGGAGGAGAGTGTGTGTTCTCCTCACGGCAGAGAAAGAGAAGCAGTATATGAAGCAGAGAAAGAGAGAAAGGGGAAGGAAGTCCAACGCTCCTTCCAAGGGTGCACTGCCACCCCTCAGTGATCTGCTTCCTCCAACACACTCCACCTCCCTCCAACAGTGTTACTTGCTGGGGGACCACACCTTCAACCTGACCAGAGTCAAAGTATAACAGAGACCACCAATGGCTGCTAACATCAGAAAAGACAAGAAAATCAAACATTTATTTCAATTTGATGGAAACATATAGCACTACCTATAAAATAGTCTTGTTACAAAATAATGAAATCTGAGGTTGCAAAAATCTGTAAATATAATTACTAAGTTAAAGGAAATAATGGGGAAAAAGAAAAAGAATGGGAGAAATCACATTATGATGATGAAATCTGAAAAATCAAATTTTTAAGAATCTCTAAAGGACTAAGAAACTTAGTTCAGCAAAAAAATAAACTGAAAGGAAAACAGAGAGGTAAGTGGAAAACTATGGATTAAAAGAAATGGAAAAATCCACTAACTATAATGTGTGGCACTTCTTCAGATACTGATTTAGAAACAATCTGCAACAATTTATAAACAAAGAAACTGGATGACTCACTGATCATAGAACACAGTAAGAAATTATTATCACTTTATTTTAGCTGCAATAATGATATTGTAATCATATAGACCAATTTTTGGAAATTATAGATCAAGAATTTGCTTCAAAAGAGTTTAGTACTGTTAGTGCTTGTGTTGTGGAATGAATGAATGAAACTGAAATCAATATTGGTCTTGAGCTTAGCTTGTGGCTGTTTAAACTGGATAAAAGGTAGTTGGGGCTCATTAGTAATAGTCCCTTAATTCTGCATGGTTTTTAATCCATGATAAAAGTTTCTTTTCAAACTGCATTCTGCTGCTGATTAACTTTATATCATTAACCCTGTTCTCCTTTGAGAACAGAAGTTACATGTGTTTATACCTTGATATTTCAATAAAATTGATTTATAGAGATCTTACTTTTAATTTATATAAAGTATAACTCAAATTCCACAAGTTCCATTAAAATGACAGCAGTAATAAAAACAATAGTGCCCATATTTTACTAATATTTGTCATCTCAGTTATTTTAATTGTATACACTCAGATATTCAATGTAGGAATTTGAGCATAATCCCTGATTCTTTCTTTTTCCAAGACTCTACCTCCTGTCCATTGTCATGACTTACTGGTCCTGTCTCCAACAATATTAAAATAAATTGAAATCAACCTTCTTTATCTTTGTCCCTCCATAGTCTGAACTACCATCATCTCTTATGCAGACTACTTTTGTAGACTGTTAATTTACCTTTCTTATGTTATACTAGCTTTAAACATAATGCTTTTCCACAGAAGGCACATATGGTATTTTAAAAACATGAATTGTATAATGCTTAAACCACTTTTAATTACTTCCCGCTGTATTTAGAATAAAATACAAGTTGTTCCCATTCTCCAAAGCCACGTTTAACTTTCAGTGCCATCTTACTCTCATTCACAATGAATTATAGCCGTGTGAAGTTGAACACAAATTTCTGATTCTTTCAGTATATGCCACTTTAGCACACATAATTTCTAACACTAAGATTGCTATAAAAGTCCAATCCATCTGAGTTTTTTCATTTATAAGACTCTAAATATTTGCCATATTTTCCATTTTCCATTTATTTCATTGTATTTATCTTGTTTTAAAATTATACAGCAATATGCTGATATTTTAACTACCATATCTGTCACTAAACCATGAGTTCCAGGAGATATTTTGTATATGTCTATTATAGCAGTGATGAAGTTATCTAGCACAGAGTAGGGACTCAAAAAATAGTTGTTAAATAAATATTAAAAATCTTACTACAGAGTGAATTTAATGCTATGACTCAAGGTTCCAAAAGGAGGTTAATTTGCAAATGTATGCATGTAAATATTAATGCTAATATTAAATGTGAAGATCATTTCAAGGAAAAATCTAATTGCTAGTTTTTGTTGTTGTTGTTGTTTTTCTGTGGCACCAGGGATCAAACTCACAACCTTCTGCCTGCCAGACAAGAACTTAAACCACTGAGCCAAAGTCCCAGCCCTAGTTTTTTGAGGCAGGGTTGCACTATGTAGCTCAGGCCAGCCTTGCACTCATGTTGTGGCCCAAACCAGCCTCGAACTCACAACGCTCCACCTACCTCAGCCTCCTGAGTGCTGGGATAAAGGCATGCGCCACCACACCCAGCTTCACATTTTAATTTAAAAATTGAGTTTGGGTATGTTTAGGTTGAAATTGAAATCATATTTCTCTCACTCAGTTTAAGCTTATCCTTCCCACCTCAAAGAAATAGTTATTAGAGAAGTAAAAAGTGTCATCTCAAATTTAATAATTTGTTACTTTAAAAGGTTTGTGGAAAAATGCCATAGGGTAAACAGAAAATATTTATTTCCTTACCTTAATCCCTATGGTTTTACATTATCCGAGTAAGTGTTCTAAGTGTAATTTATTTACATTCTTAAGTCACACATATATCTTTACCTAAGGGAGAAGCACAGTTCCTCGAATGTGGGTTCAATAGAAAGCATCTGTGGTGATGTAAATGTGGTCTTCAGGATCTTTGCTTTAGTTTCCCCATGGTATGAAGCTGAAGCAGAGAAGAGCCCCTCCTAAACACCTGAAGTTCCCAGCACAGGTCGTGTGAAGTTGGGGTGCATTCCTAAACACAGATGCGCAGCTGACAAAGGGTGGTAATCATACCAAAGAGCACAGAAGAAGAGAGTAGAATCTAGAGAAAGCTTGGGGCAGCTTTTTCTCAGACCCTTGTATTGAGAAAAAAGAATAAAACAATAGTTCGTCTGCTGAGTTCAAGTAAGCTTATATTTTTAGTACATTTCATAAGGAAAAGATATGCATTTCTTGATATCTTTTAAACCATACTGTTTCTGTTCTAGGCCAGTGGATCTTGATGTCAAACACACATGAGAGTTAACAAACAGCTTTAAATTTCCTAGTGCATAAACCACATTCTCGGTCAATTAAAGCAGATTCTCTAGGAGGTAGTGCCCAGGAATCAGAATATTTAAGAAACTACACAGATGATTCTAATGTGTGGTCAAGATACACTCTTTCAGGGCCTTCTCAAATACAGCAGATCATAACTCAGGTGCACATACAGGTCCTTGCAGGTGCAATTATATATTGGAAATACATTCACATAGGCAGATGTACAATTATATTAGCTTATCAATATTCTTTGAATATAATACACCAAACTTCTTAAGATTGCTAAGTTAATTCTTATCTTTCTTAAATATTTTTCTTAGTAAATGGTAGAAATGTCTAGCAAATTGTACTCCTAAGGTTTTAAACATGCACGTGCTTCTGGATTTAAGCATCCACGCTTCTAGATATGCTTATGTCTACATCTGGTGTCTCTTTCCAGACGAAAGGGAAAACTCCCCACTCTGAATGTTCTTTTGCCCCTTCCTTATAGCCTATGTAGTCCTTTGACCCACCTGATGGGCATAAGGTTGGGTTTTGGACTGAATTGTATCATAAGGAAAGGAAGAGGACAATTGCCTGTGGTTTACCCCACAATGTCGAGATAATTTCAGGACCATATAGGCCCCACATTCTGACATGATTTACTTCTGTTAGCCTATGTGTGTGCTCTTGGTGGTGTTTGTGCCGGGTCTGAAGAGAGAGAATGGAGAAGGAGATGAAAAGACAAACAACAAAACTCAAGCTGCCACATTTATATATGCAATTATGTATTACATTTCTGCCTTTTCTCATTACTTTTAGTTGCTAAAAGTTCATATATGTTTAGAATACTCTTCTACAGTGAATTTATATTGGACATTGGTGGATGGAAATTTTACAAAAATGCTTGCAGAATAAATGGCTCAAGTAATACTTGAGACTATGGATTTCTCTTTAAAAATCAAAGTATCTGATTAGAAACTACCAGTAAATTAGGTATAATTCAAACAAAATACATCCTGTTGGAAGTGTGTACTGACATATGAACTGAAATTTCCAAATTTCTTTATGTATGCTGTCAACTTGAAAATCTTAATACAATCTAATTTTTGTTACAGTTTCAATTCATATTTTAATTACTTTTCTTTGCAAAGCAAAACTGGCTTCTCTAACTACTTTTTTTATATTTCCCCAATAATTTTTTATTTTGATAAAATGCATATAACAAAATTTACCATTTTAACCATTTTAAGTGTATGTTCATAGCGCTATAAAACCATCACCTCCGTACCTTTTCCAGGACTTTTCGCATTGCAAAAACCACATCTCCAGCCCTGTTAAACAGCTCATCACCCCTCTCTTCTCTTGCCCCTTGGCACTGACTGTTTTGCTGTCTGTCCCTATAAATTTAACTCCCCTATAAGTGGAACAATATAATCATTGTCTTTATGTGCCTGCGGTAAGCCATTTAACGTAACATCCTCAGTGTTCATCCATTTGTAGCATAGATGAGAATTTCCTTCCTGTTTAAGGATGGCGAATATCTCCAAGGTGGGTTTGAGTCCATGTTGCTAATCCAGTCATCTACTGATGGGCACTTGGGTTGCTTCCACCTTTTTGCTGCTGTGAACAGCGCATCAGTGAACATGAATGGACACATCAATGTCTCTTTGAGATCCTGTTTTTGATTTTCCAAGGTATTTTATTTCACTTGCATTTAACTGAAGAGACTCAGTGTTTCCTTGCCATGACCATGGACGTGGTGGGTGGGTAGTTCTCTCTTTTACCTGTCAATCTGAACAGCCCCCTTAATGGTAACAATATACAATGTTGCAACCACTGTAAAATTCCAACCATCTAAATGCCTAAACCTATAATTTTACAGTATTGGATATGTTGTTGTTGTTTGCTGATCTCTTTAGTTTTTTGTTTCTCTTATATATGACCATTCTTTTATGCTTTATTGGTTTCATGCTGAACTATTTCGCTTGATCATATTAGACCTGATGTTATGGGTAGTTATTTCAATGATAACAAGAGGTATTCTAAGGGGAAAGGAAGGAAGGAAGAGAAAAGGAAAAAGACATAAATTTATAAATATGCATAAATAAGACAGTTTTTAAAAACATATTGCTAAATACAATAGCTATTGAAAAAGAAAAGCTAATGTACCTGAATTGATAAATCTTACATGTCTATATCTGTCAGTATGATCAACCCCTATGAAGGTAACGATATGCAATATTGTAACTACTGTCAAACTTCAACCACCTCAGTGTAAACCTACAATGCTATCATATCATATCTGTTGTTGTTGTTTGTCTGTCTTTTTTGATTTTTGTTTCTATCTTCTGTATCTAATTTCTCTTAAATAAAAAAAAAAGATTTTGATGGACAGTCTTCCAACTACTTTTTTTTATAAAAACTTTTGATTAGTTTGTACAATGATGCCTTGCTAGTTCTCTAATAAAAATTAGCATCACATGATTCTTTGGTCTTCCAACCACAAATCACTCATTCAATATTGATCCCTGGTTGAGTTAGGGTAAGCATTCCTGGCTAAATACATTATGGCACATTAAATAAGCAGATATGAAATAGCGATTAATTTTGCTAATTTATGACTAAATAGTGATATAGGAAGATTTTAATCACCTAATGTTAAATTACAAAAGCAAGTGACAGAATTACACATAAAATACAGTGCCATTTGTCAATAAACATGTCCTTGCTTAAAAATAAATGACTATAAAATATACAATAAAATTCTAAAAATTATGTAACTTCTGTTTTTATTCATCTTCCTATAAATAAGTCATGCTAATTTTTGAATAATAAAGAGAACAATAAAGGGATAATAGACTATTATATTTTAATGTATTGCAGGTGTTACCTCTCATTCCCCTGTGATAAAAGGAACAAAGCCCAAAAAGCAATTATTTGAAATAAACAAATAGTATTTGGAAAGTTAGGTAATTTCTTAAAACAAATACACTGAAAATAAAGAATTCTCTACAATTCGGCACACAGTGTTGGAGTTTATTTTGTTCCCAGACAACGAAGATAAAAGTGTTTTTTATGCATTGGTAAAATATGAACAAATTTTTCCCTTGTAGACATCCCCAGATTAAAAGAATTAGGTATTTTCTTAGATTAAGTAGATTAAAGAACTTTTGGCTTCTAAACAGATATAAAACTAATATGGTTACTACCAGAAATCTCTTCATACACACTACCACCAACAGGAAAAATGACTGAAAAGAGCTGTTT
Organism: Dasyprocta punctata; assembly: GCA_004363535.1. Classification (NCBI taxonomy): domain Eukaryota; kingdom Metazoa; phylum Chordata; class Mammalia; order Rodentia; family Dasyproctidae; genus Dasyprocta; species Dasyprocta punctata. Next base: position 33,673 of record RJWM01010536.1, on the reverse strand, counting down.
TCTATAGGAGAGTGGAACAATAAAAAAGCCAGGCTTTCTGCCAGCATTTCCTAGGCAGGAAAGACAGCTCTTGAAATACTCATGAAACACTTCTTATCTGAGCAATTGAAAGAGACGATACATGTTTCAGAACAGGATTCTTTATTCCTCAGAGCGGGAGTGAGGATCGGCAAAGATGACACAGGCTTTGATTGCTTCAGGTTGACTCCTGTCACCAAGTCCCCTCACTTTAACAGACCCCAAAGAACCTACCGTGCTGTCATCTGTTACAACCACTGGGTGGAAGTCATCCTGTCTTATTCCCAGCCCCCAGGAATCACTGGTCACCATTTCCTCAATATTCCTGTGCCTGATCCACAAGAAAGAACAAAGTCCTTGAAACACATCCTTGGAAGAAAGTTCCTGAACTAGGACACTTCTCCTTTGTAATACTTGGCAGAATTGCAACTTTACAGATGCATAATTGATGTAATACCTATCTTTCCCTCTAGAATATGAATCCCATGAAAGCAGACACTGTGCCCAATTTTATTTATCACTATATGCCAATATTTTGCAAAGTGCTTAGCTTACAATAGTAAGTCCATAGTGTTTCTTGAATAAGCAAATGAATGAATCATTCTGAATGAAGAAGGCAGAAAACATGTGTCAATACAAAAGGGTGTCAGAGTGCATTACATTTATGGTATTCATAACTGTGGCAAAAAAGGATTCCCGAAGAAATTGCACAGTTTTGATAGAACCATTTAGGTAGTGAATCATTTCTTCATACAAAGACAAATTATGAGAAAATCAAGCAAGTTAATGAAAGGAATCTTATAAAAGACATTAAAGTTTGAAATGGCAAAGATGAAGAAAGGCATCTATGGGAAAACATTGCAAATTTTATAAGTCAGACAATAGGTTACAAGTTATTGATTTTACTGGTAAAGACATTATGTAGTAAGAATGGTTTCATTAAAAAAAAAATAGGCTGGGGATTTAGCTCAGTGGAGTAAGCACCTGCCTGGCAGGTATGAGGTTGTGAGTTCGATCCCTGGTACAAAAAAAAAAAAAAAAGAACCATATAGAAGAAGGAGGGAGTGGTCACTGAGGTGTTGAGCAAAAAATCAGTACCTCCTGAGAACCCACCATGCTGGATCTGGGAAGATCCAATAAGACAACTAGCCAGGCTTCCTGGTAAGCTGTGCAAGTGGTGCAACAGGTTCCAGGAAGAGAAAAGTCAGCACCTCCCATGAGCCTACCAGCATGCAGGCTGAGAATCAACACATATCCCCCAACACCCATAAGCAACCTGCTGGTTTGGAGAATCAACTAAGTTGATAGCAATTAATGTACATAAAGTGACTAAATGCTTGTATTGTTTGGTTGATTTTGCTGGCCTGGGGCCTGCAATCTGAGCACCCCTTGGAAGGATGATAGTATGTACTATAACAACTATGGGGGATTTCCTTCTATCTTGTCTTTGAAATCCAATATTGTTCTCACTGTCTTGCTGTATTTTGATTAATTTTTTTCTTTATTCAGTATTCTGTTTTGATTGGTTTTATTCTGTTTTATTTTTGGTTTGATTTTGCTATACCTGATGGAATGAACAACTATTGTGAAAATAACAAGATATACTACGGTAGCTATTGTTTTCCTAGTATCCTGCTTTGAAGTTCTGTAACAATTTTACTGCTTTTTTTGACTGGCTTTGTTCTGTTTTGTTTGGTTGGATTTTACTATTTTTAAAATAAAGTAAAAAGAAAATAAAAAATAAATAAAGGAGTTATCCAGTTTACAAATATATATATATGCAAAAATAAAAATTATATACATATATATTAGAATATTATTCAGCAGTTATGAAGAAAGAAATTCTGTCATTTGCAAGAAAATTGATGAGTCTAGAAGACATCACATTAAGCAAAATAAGCCAGACACAGAAGGATATTTATTGTATGTTTTTTCTAATATGTGAAAATGAGAAAGGGAAAGAGAGAGACAGACAGACAGACACACAAACACACACACACACAGAGACAGAGAGAACTGAAAGTGGCAGTACTATAATTAGGAACAGAGAAGGGGACATGAGATAAAGAAAAGGAGGAGGTGAGAGAAGGCAGGAGAAGGGAGAAGCCTCCTGCAAAACACAATATGTACACAACTAGAAATACCACAGTAAAATTCATTAATTTGTACAATAAATATGTGTCAGTATTCAATAACTTGTATAACTCATTTGTGGCTCTGTTTGAATCTTGCATTTGCATTTTGAGAATTTTGTAAAAATTTTCTTATTTAAGAGAAAAAAAGACACATAAGAAAGACAAAAAGCAAAAGAGAAAAACAAACAACAATAGCGAATCTACAATAGTAAAATTATAGGTTTAGAAAACAAGATGGTAGGAACTTGACAATGGTTGCAGTACTTCATATTGTTACCTTCAACATGGTTGTTTACATTAACAGATATAGACATGCAAAATTGATCTAATCATATAAGTATTAACTGATCTTTCTCAATAATTAATACATTCAGCAGTATAGTCATTTTAGTTATCTTACATATACATATATACATATTTATGTCTTTTTCCTTTTCCCTCCCTTCTTTTCTCCTTTTCCCTTTCCCAATTACTTTTGTACTTTGAGCAGTTTTTTACTCTTACACAGTATTTATTGTAGATTTTGGATTATATATACTTTTTTAGTTACTTACACTAGGGAGACAATACAGTATTTACACATGTGGGTTTGATTTATCTCACTTACGAGCATGGTCTCACGTCGTGTCCATTTACTTATAAAAGTCTCAATGCAATCTTTCTTTGTAGCTGAGTAGTACTCCATTGTATAAAAATACCACATCTTTTTATCCATGCCTTGACTGATGGGCACTTGGGTTGTTTCCAAGATTTGGCTATTACAAATTGGGTTGCTATAAACATGGGTGCACAAATACCACCGTGGTATGACATTTTCAATTCTTCTGGGAAAATGCCCAGAAGTGGGATAGCTGGGTTAAATGGGATCTCTAATCCTAGCTTCTTGAGCAATCTCCACACTGATTTGCACAGTGGTTGCACCAGTCTACACTCCCACCAATAGTGGAGGAGAGTTCCATTTCCACATAGTCCTTCCAGCATTTGTTGTTGGTTGATTTTTTAATCTTGGCCATTCTTTCTGGAGTGAGATGGAATCTCAGTGTTGTTTTAATTTGCATTTCCCAAATGACCATTGATGTTGAATATTTTTTCATATATTTATTTGCCATTTGTATTTCTTTCTCTGAGAAGTGTGTATTCATCTCAGATGCCCATTTTTGGATTGGGTCCTTGAATCTTAGGGCCTAATTTCTTTTAACTCTTTATATGTTTTAGATAGAAGTCCTTTGTTTGATGGACAATTACCTAAGATATTTTCCCAATTCCTGGGTTTTCTTTTCACTCTGCTGGAGATTTTCTTTGGCATGCAAAAACTTTTTAGTAAGATGAGATCCTAGTTATTGATTCTGGGAAGTGTTTCCCATGCAATTTGATTTTTGTTCATGAACTTTCTGCCTATTCCTAATTTGTCTTGTAGCAAGTTTAGTGTTTCTGTTTTAATATCCAGATATTTGATCCATTTTGACTTTATTTTAGTTCATGGTGATAGGCATGGATCTAGTTTTAGTTTATAGCATATAGAAAGCCAGTTTTTCCAGCATCGTTTGTTAAAGAGGCTGTCTTTCTTCCAATGTACATGTTTGGCCCCTTTGTCAAAGATGAGGTGGCTAAGTGTGTTTGTACTTGTGGCTGTATCTTCTAATCTATTTCATTGATTTTCAGGTCTGCTTTGATTCCAGTACCATGCTGATTTGATCATAGTAGCTTTAGAGTATAGTTTCAAGTTGGGGATTGTGATGCCTCCTGCCTTACCTTTGTGGCCCAGAATTATTTTTGCTATTCTAGGTTTCTTCTGGTTCCAGATGAATTTCAGGAATGCTTTCTCTATCTCTGTGAGGTAGACAAGTGGTATTTTGATTGAGATTGTATTAAATCTGTATAACAATTTTGGGAGAATAGCCATTTTCACGATGTTTATTCTTCCTATCCATGAACAGGGAATATCTTTCCATTTTCTGAAATCTTCTGGAATTTCCTTTTTTTCAGAGTAATGTAATTTTCACTGTATAGATCTTTTATTTCCTTTGTTAGATTGATTCCTAAGTATTTCATTTTTTTGGATGTTATAGTGAAGGGTGTGGTTTCCCTTATTTCTCTCTCAGTGACTTTGTTGTTTGTGTACAGGAATGCTATTGATTTTTGAGTGTTGACCTTGTATCTAGCAACATTACTGAATTTGGTTATTACATCTAGAAGTCTTTTAATGGATTTTTGGGGAGTCTTCTATGTAGAGTATCATATCTGCAAATAATGATATTTTACTTCTTCCTTTCCTAACCTTATTGCCTTTATTTCCTTCTCTTGTCTAATTGCTCTGGCTAATATTTCCAGAACTATGTTGAATAGGAGTGGTGATAATGGACATCCTTGTCTTGTTCCTGAATTTAGGTTGAAAGATTTTAGTTTTTCTCCATTTAGTAAGATATTGGCTGTTGGTTTATGATATATGGCTTTTATCAGATTGGGGTAGAGACCATCTATTCTGATTTTCTTCAGGGTTTTTATCTTGGAAAGGTGTTGGATTTTGTTGAAAGCTTTTTCTACATCTATTGAAATGATCATGGGGTTCTTTTCCTTGGTCCTGTTGCTGCAGTGTGTTACATTTATTGATTTGTGTATGTTGAAACATCCCTGCATTCCTGGGATGAATCCCACTTGATCGTGTTGTATAATCTTCCTGATAACTTGCTGTATTCTATTTGCCAGTATTTTATTGAGGATTTTTGCATCTATGTTGATGAGGAAGATTGGCCTGTAATTTTCTTTTTTGGTTGGATCTTTCTCTGGTTTTGGTATTAGGGTAATACTTGTTTCCAGGGATGAGTTAAGGAGACTTACTTCCCTTTCAATTTTGTTGAAGAGTTTGAGAAGTGTTGGCATTAAGTCTTCCCTAAATTTCTTGTAGAATTCAGCGGTGAATCCATCAGGACCTGGGCTTTTCTTTGTTGGTAAGGTTCTAAATACATTTTCAACTTTATTAGCTGAAAGTGGGTTATTCAGCAGTTTTACATCTTGATTCAGCTTTGGTAATTCATACATTTCTAGGAATCTGTCCATTTCTTCTGTGTTATCAAATCTATGTGAGTACAGGTTTTCAAAGTAGGTGTTGATGATCTTCTGCACTTCCACAGGGTCTGTAGTGATTTCAGCCTTTTCATTTCTTATTGCATGAATCTGAGTTTTTTTCCTTCCTCTTTTTGATAAGGTTGGCTAGGGGTTTACTCTTTCAAAGAACCAACTCTTCAATTCATTAATTCTTTGTATTGTTTTCTTAGCTTCAATTGCTTAATTTCTGCTCTAATCTTATTTTTTTTTATTTATTTTTATTTTTTTGTGGCACCGGGATTGAACTCACAGCTTCACGCCTGCCAGACAGGCGCTTAAGCCACTGAGCCAAACTCCCAGCTTCTGCTCTAATCTTGATCATTTCCTCCCTTCTTTGGGCTTTGCACTTGACTTGCTCTTCCTTTTCTAGAAGTTTGAGGTGCAGTATTAGGTTGTTTACGTGTGCTCCTTCCATTTTTCTGATGTGGGAGTTTAGTGCCATAAATTTCCCGCTGAGGACTGCTTTCATTGTGTCCCACAGGTTCTGGTAATTTGTATTTGCATTTTCATTCAATTGTAGATATTGTTTAATTTCTTCTTTAATTTCTTCTGTGACCCATTGATTGTTTAGGAGAGTATTATTTAATTTCCATGTGTTTATGGGATTCTTCTGGATTTTTTTGTCATTCATTTCCAATTTTACTGTGCTATGGTCAGATAATATGCGTGGAATTATTTCAGTTCCTTTGCATTTACTTAAGCATGTTTTGTGGACCAGTGTATGGTCTATTTTAGAGAATGACTCATGTGCAACTGAGAAGAATGTGTATCCTGATATTGATGGGTGGAACACTCAGTACACATCTACTAGGTCCATTTGTTCGTAAGTTTGATTCAGTTCTGTTCTTTGCTGATTTTTTGTTTTGTTGCCTGTCTCTCTGTGTCAGTGGGGTATTAAGATCCCCTGTTATAACTTTATTATTGTTTATTTGGTTTAGCACGTCATTTAAGTATTGTCTTACATAGTTGTGTGCTCCCATATTTGGTACATACATATTTATGATTGTAATCTCTTCTTCTTGAAGTTTTCCCCTAACAAGTATGCAGTGACCTTCTTTATCTCTTTTGATCATTTTCAGTTTGAAGTTCACATTGTCTGCAAATATAATAGTTACACCTGCTTTTTGGGGGGTTCCTGTTACATGGAGTATTATTTTCCAGCCTTTGAATTTTAGACTGCGAGTTTCCTTTTGAGTGAAATGTGTCTCTTGTACACAGCATATTGTTGGATTTTGTTTCTTAACCCACTCTGCCAGTCTTTTTCTTTTGATTGGTGAGTTGAGACCATTTACATTGATTGATATAACTGATATGTACTGACTCATTCCTGTCATGATATCTTTCTGTTGTTGGTTTTCTACATGTTCTGTTTAATTATTTGCCCTGGTTAGTGATTTCCTTTTGTTGTTATTCTTAAGATTGTAGGTATCTTTGTCTCTTTCTAGAATGTCTTTCAGTACTCTTTATAGTGTTGGTTTGGTGACCATAAATTTCTTCAGTTGTTCTTTGTCATGAAAGTATCTTATTTCTCGATCAATTTTTAAAGACAGTTTTGTAGGATACATCAGTCTGGGTTGAAAGTTGTTTTCTTTCAGGATTTTAAATACTTCACTGCAAGTTCTTCTTGACTTAAGGGTTTGTGTCAAGAAGTGTGCTGTGATTCTGATAGGCTTTCCTTCATAGGTAATCTGTTTTTTTCTCTGACAGCTTTTAGTATTTTGATAGCCTATCATATGTCTGTATTTCTGATAGCCTATCATATGTCTGGGTGAAGATTTATTTTGGTTATGGTTAATTGGAGTTCTGTATGCCTCACTTACCTGTATATCAGATTCTCTTCCCATGTTTGGAATATTTTCTGTTATTATTTCTGCAAATAGTCTGCACAGGTCATTAGTATTGACCCCTGTTTTTTCATTTATGCCTATTAATCTTATGCTATTTCTGTTGGCATTGTCTTGCAGTTGTTGAATTGTTATTTCTTTGTTCCTTGTTATTTTTAAGAGATCTTTTCTTTTGTGACCATAAGCTCCCATGCTGTCTTCGAGGTCTGAGATTCTATCTTTAGCTTCATTGAAGTGGTTTTTCAAACTTTCCATGGAATTTTTCATTTCCTGAATTTCCCTTTGAATCCTTTTCATGCATTCTATTTGTGTCTTATATTGTTCATTCAAAGTTTCCATCATTTTCTTACACTTTTCTATTTTTATCTTGATCTTCTTTAGATACACACAGCATTTCTTTCATAATGATTATCTTTTCAATTTTTGCCTGAGAGATTATTTCTGATTTGAGTTTCTCTGTAGCTTCATGCAGTTGTTTCTTTACTTCATTTGCTATCATTTCAGAAAGTTCAGTTGTGTAACTCCCAGTGTCTTCCATTTCAGTGTCTCTTGGGCTTGTTCTCAGTGGGCTGGGGGATTGAGAATGTCTCTTGTTCTTTCGTTTTGTCATTTTCTTCTGGGACCTGTGTGCCTAGGCAGGCAACTTCCCAATGGATTGCACTGGAGCACTGTGCTGGGTAGGCCTTCAATCCTCCAATATCCCTGTGGCTACCCGATGCACACCCCCAGACTATGGCACTGGATGCTTGTGGTCTGTGAGGCTGGCTGCATGTTCCCCTGATGTCCTTTGTTGGGTTACTCTGGGACATTGGGCTTTACAAAGTTTGTATCCTCCCTGTAGTTAGCAGGGTCACACCCCTGGAGCTTGTTGCCAGGGTCTAGAACCTAACTGTGTAGCATTCAGAATCCCCATGACCGAGATGGCTAGCAGAGACTCAGCTCTGGGGTGTGTCACTGGACCTTGAGCCTGGCTGGGTGGAGTTTGGTATCTCCAGGACCCAGGTGGCTAGAGAGAGCACACCCTGGAATGTGGCACCATGCAGACCTTGCATCTGGCTGCAAGGAGTTCAGAGTCTCTGGAGTGTGGGGCAAGCCTGGGCGAGTCCCAGGCATGTAGTGCTGGGGCCTTGCTCCTGGTTGGGGGGGTTTGCAACCTCTAGGACCAGCCACATGGCCACATCCCTGAACAGTGGAGCTTGTGCCTTGTGCTCTGATGGGCAGAGCTCAAGTTCTCTAAGGCCCTGCAGCTATGCCTGCCACTCCCTTATGAGGGACTCTGGGCTGGGCTGGGCTCAGTACCTCTGTGTCCTGCGAGCCTGGTTCAGCCTTCTCCTGATGGATTGCCCTGAAATGCTGGGCTGGGTAGAACTCAATCCTTTGTGCAACTAGAAAGGACACACTCTTGCAGAGTGTTGCTGGACCCTCCATCTTAGTGGTTGGGGGTCAGAACCTCCGGCACCCAGGAGGCTAGATGGAGCACACACCAGAGCATGGAACCACCCAGACCTTGTGTCTAGCTGTGAGGAGTTCAGAGCCTCTGGAGCGCCGAGAATTTTGTAAAATTTAACATTGACTTAATCTCTCAAAAAGATTTAAAAATTAAATTTGTGCAATTTGGAATGATTTTTTTCTTTCTAATTATCCACATCTTTCAGTTAAGTTTTCAAATATTGGCATTAAGTTGTCATATATACGTCTGACATTTTTTGCAATTTAATAAACACCTATTCAAAAAATGAATGGCTTCAAAATATATCAGAGCTATATCAAATGGACACTAAAAAGGTTACAGGATGCTAAACTAATTGACATTCTATTTCATTAAAATTAAGAGCTTCTGTTAAAAAAGATACCACCAACAAAGTGAAACAATATATAAAATGGAAAATAGATTCATGGTATTTGTAACTGACAAAGGACTCACATCTAGAGTACATAAATAACTTCTACAAATCAATAAGAAAAAGACAGAAATATGATTAAAAATGGCTAAGAGACACAAACTTGCAGTATACACACACACATATATGCACACACTCCCTGGAAAATATCTCCTGGTGGTCAATAAGTCCTAGATATCTGGGAAGAGTATTCATTGTTTTGAATAAAAGTTTTAAAAGACCAAAAATGTCAAGTGTTCACAAATAGGAAGAAGAACTGGTATTCTTTGGGAGATCTATCTGAACTTATGCATCTCCTATTACACAGAAATTCTTCTCCAAGGTATGTGTATAAAAAATGGGTGAATAGTACAATAAACTTCACAGTAGCATTGTTTCTATTTTCCCTAAACTGAAAACAAAGAAGTCCATGAACAGACTGGATATATAAATTATTCCACAGTCATACAACAGAATATTGGGCACAGGTAACAATGGGGAGGATTTCACAAGTAAAGCAGAGCAAAGAAGCTGGACACAAAGAGTATACACTACATGGCACCATTTATACAAAGCTGAGAAAGAAATGAAAATAGCCCTTTGTAAAAGATTAGGAGAATTGGTACTTTTATGGAGACAGTGGATAGTAAAGAACTTTGGGCATGTTACTGGTGTTTTTCTCTGATACAGGGATTGGTTATACAATCTGACCAGAGTTCAAGGGTTTTTCAGTACTCAGTCTCAGCTCCTTTATATCTGTCCTTTTTCCTAAGTTTTTATATTCTGTAAAACTGAAATACTAAGAATCTCATTCCACTGCTTTATCTTACTTAAAGAAAATTTTATTTAATTGATGCCAGATATAAGAAATAATTGCAACCAGATTATTTTGAATTATTAAAAATTATATCTAAGTCTTTTGTCCAAAAAGAATATTAAAAACCCTAACCTACTCAATATAAAACCATGGTATGATTGTATTTTTGTCTCTCTTCATGAAAAGTAATCACATCCTTCATTAGGACATTTTTTAGACAAAGAATCAGAAATTATGAGCTATAAGTTCTTGAAAAGTCACAATAGGATGTTGGGTAGTCTCACAATCTTCACAACACAGGATTCAAATGCAGCTATGCCAGTTATGAGCTTGAATCATTGAAAGAAGCTATACGAAATTCTTTGTCTCTATTTTCCTAAGTGAAGATAACAATAAAACCAATTCACAAGTTTCTAGAAAGTATTAGATTCACCACTAAAATAGAACACTCTTGCCAATGCCTGTCCTGCGTAAACACTCAATAATAAATGTATTAGTTGGAAGTCAACCTTAATAGTATTTAATAATTTTATTAGAGAACAAATATGACAGTCCATGAACCATCTGTGCTATGATCAGAGACGAAATAATTGATGGGACCCAAGACCTGTACAGTGACTCATACGCTATTAAGTTTCCAGACTGCAGGCTTTACATAATTGGAATTGTCTGCGAGCACTTGTCAAAAAAGAACCTGGCACTGTCAACCTATGTCAGCAGCGCAAACAAAGAACCCCTATAGGGAAGACGCGATTTGGAATTTTAGAAAGAGATGAAGTTATCAAAGCTCGTATCCTCACAGAGATAGGAACTCCCCCTTTAGCCACCCTGACAATGTAGTGACATGTGCAGTAGCACTTTAATAGCTTCTGGTACAGAGCAGGTGCAAGGGAGACACCACTTCCCCAATTTATTTACATTTCCTGAAGCACAAATGCATGCAGGGCCTCAGCTGATCTCTCACAGCGTTTTTCAAAATATGTTCTGAGAAACACATCCCCTCTGACCCTCGGTCTCTTCTTCAACCCTGACGCCCGTTTGCAAAGATTCAAACCTTACTAAAGTTGGGAAAAATTGTCTAGACATGTGGGAAGAGTTTACAATCGTCCAAAATATCTTAGATTACCTCCCTCCTTGTGCAAAAGTCAGTTATTTAATTTTCTTTAAATACTGTGTTCCCTGTTGGCTCCCAGATCGATTCCCTGCTTTGCTCTGCATTGCTGAGAGTTACTGATGTATAGCTCTCTTGCTGAAGGGAGGGACTTTGGGAAATTGGAGGGTCTAAAGAGGGGACAATCTCCTTTGCCTTCAGTGGTCAATCCTTCAAGAACTATGTCCTCAGTGACCCCATGGGAAAAACTCTCCTTGTTATGGTCTTACCTCCCAAAATACAACTCTAGAAGTCCTGGGTCTGGAAGTACCACTTGGTGGCAAGGGTAGTTTTCATTGATGCTAATTTCTGGGATGCCCTGTGGTCTCTGTGTATCACTAGATCATCTCAACCTATAATTACAAAGTTCCACTTCTTTTTTCTCCTACACTGTTAGAACCCTGACAGCATTCACTAGTGATTCTAACAAGGAAAAAAGTTTGGCAACATAGAAATTGTTATCATCCCAAATGGAGATAGTTTGAGCCATTAGGAATAATGATAAGAATGAAAAGCAGATTTGGATATGTTAAACATTTTGGAAAAATATATACATTTGCATATATATATTCTTTTTTTCTGGCTGACTACTTCCTTTGATGACATTGAGCAGTTCCTCAAGAGATTTCACCCCATTTTGTCTTCTGTAGTCAGAGCCTTCATCTCACCTCAAATAATAGCTTTTCCCAAAGGAAATGTCTCCTTTCAGGATATCATAATAAGTTAATGGACTAAATGATCAATGTTGTGTGTGGTGGAACATTAGAAATATGCCATAAAATATGGAAAACAACTTAGCCACCCTCTAATGCAGGCAATTCTTGTAAGAACTATACATGAGAAACATGTACCCAACCATTTTTTTATGCCTTATGACAAGATTACATGCAATAAAAACCTTGTCTTAGCAAATCAGCATGTTAGAGGATGCTGTCAGCAATAACTCTGCAAAGACATGTCCATTACCAAAAAGGGGCATTATCCTAAATTTACTCTCAATAAAGAATGATGTCTGCTATAAGCTACCATCTGTCTCTAGATTCCATGGTATTACAATGCTGTCACTCCACACAGAGGGAGAGGTTAGTGGCTTGCTGTTTCCCTTCCATTTTTTTCGCCTCAAATTTGAGGATGAACAGACAATTGTCAAACAAAATAACAAAGTATGACTGATTGCATGAGGTGGAAGCATTAAGACCCCCAAAACTTTGGTTTTCCTTAAGAAGCAGAATGCATTGAATGAATTGTGTGGATGTGATTACCTCACAGTGATTTATCCTAGTGGATTATAAATTGTTTTGTGACAAGAATGTGTATTTCAGCACATCTGGTCAATTTCACAAATTCCCCAATCAAAATAACTTAGTGACATTTTCAACAAGCAAATTAGAGTCTTCTTCATCTGGATAGCTCTTTTTTTTTTCTTTTTTAAGAAAACGCAATAGATGAACTTTGTCTCACTGTTCCTTGCTTATTGAATAGACTCACAATCTCCAACTTGTTTCAGTCCTCTCCCTGGTTAGTAATGTTTGACTCTTCTATCCCAATAAATGTTTTATAAATTATATGCATGTGTATGTTACTATACTTACATGTATCATTATATAAACATAAAACAATGGACTAGAAATAAATATGTAAAGAAGTCGAAATATTTTTACCGACATGTTTTGCATCATGAGCCAACTCTTCCACACTGCTGGTTTAGAGTTCACAGCAGTTGGGTCATGTCGGAAATCCTATTGTTTCTGCTAAGCTTTGTCTGCTAGAGGTGGAGTTGCTGGATAAAACACAGTATTCCAGTTAAGTATTGATGAGAGATACTTCGAATGAAAAATGATATTGATTATTTACTTGAAATTCAGACTTAAGTGAGTATTCTATGTTTTTTACTTATATATTGGCTAAATTTACCAACTCTAGTTGAATCCGAAGATCTACCACTCTTTCTAATTCTTTTCCTATTTTACCTGACCTGCTCCTCTCTCAGCTTCCTTACCAAGCCCGTAAATGTTGCGCATGGACCCAAGACTAACAGGATTAAAGCCATGTGTTTTGTTATGATTTCTTTAATTAAATGATACCACTTGTGATGGGGTCTATGTTTCCAGGCTGAAACCTGGTACTTACCTGTATAAGACATTGCAAAAAAAAAAAAAAAAATCTTTGTATGTAATTTAAACTGATTGTATGCAGGTACAAGCAATGCTGAGTGCATTGTTTCTTCCATAAATCACTCATTCCACACCTATTGTTTTAGGCAGAAGGCCTGGTGTCCACGGTATCAAAAAGCATGAGGCACCACCCAGCTTAACTCAGAGTAAAAGACAATATCCGCAGTCACTGTGGTCCTCTGTGTCTGGCCCTGTGATAGCCATGAAAACTCACATCTGAGCTGTCAGGCTCTCTGTGCCTGAACCATTCTTTCACTTTCTTAGATCTTATTCTCAAATATTATTAAAAAGATTGACCCCAGCCGGGCATGGTGGCGCACGCCTTTAATCCCAGCACTTGGGAGGCTGAGGTAGGAGGAGCGTTGTGAGTTCGAGGCCCACTTGGGCTACAATGTGAGCACAAGGCCGGCCTGAGCTACACAGTGCAACCCTGCCTCAAAAAACCAGGGCTGGGAGTTTGGCTTAGTGACTTAAGCACCTGTCTGACGGGCGTGAGGTTGTGAGTTCAATCCCCGGTGCCACAAAAAAAAAAAAACAAAAAACAAAAAAAAACATTGGCCTTGTTTCTAAAATTGTACTCCTTTCTGTACTTATTGTCTTTCTTTATTACTTCACTTTTTTCCTGAGCATTTACCAGTAAAGAGCTCTATCTGCAATTGATCCCTGTCTTTCTGGAGCATAGATTTCATGAGGACAGAAATTTTCTGTTTTATTCACAACTATGGAGCAAAGCCTAAACAATTCAGTAAGGAAGGGCCTCAAATACAGCAAATGACCAATAAATACTTACTGAATAAATAAGCCCCTGTCCTCAAGGAAATAAAGCCTTGTGGAGGACGCAAAAGTTAATGAGATCCTTCCCCTACACTTTTGGGCCTGGGGGAGCAGAAGTATGAGGAATGGGTAATGTGGAGCCTGAATCACGAGGTGTCCCTGTACTGTCAGAACTGGGTGGCACACTACAGTTAGCAAACAGATCACAATGAGGAGCCAAAGGGACAGGTAAACACTGCCAGTGGTAAGAAAGTCAGGAAGGGCAAAGAAAAAGGTGCAGAGCATTTCAAACCAGAGGAAAGGAGAGCCTGCCAGGAAAAACTGCCCTAGATAGAGTAATCTAGAATTGATCATCTCATGACTTCTGAAGATACTACATGATGATAATATATGCTATTATTATTTAGACTCTGTTTAACCCGCAAGTTTATTACTTCTTACACATTACTTGTTTTTGTTTCTCCCCAGTTGGTGCAAAGTAGTTTCAAATCTAGAGGCAAGGAAATTCACACTTAGGGAAACTGAATAGAATAATTTTAAGTAAGTGTTAATAAGTAACAACATAGAATTCAGACCCTGAGCACCCTCAAAGTATGTATTTTCCCTTGTGCTGTGCTTTATTCCTGGATTCTCACAGCACCCTATCTGCATGTACATTGTTCATAGTGCTAAGAACAGCGTACAACATTTTATTCGAATTTGCCTCTATTTATGCAGTGATGAGGACCTGCTCTTGACACTGCTGAAAGAGAGCCATGCTTCGTCATAGGTCACCAAAGCTCCTGGAGGAGAACAATAAAGCGTGTTCCTGGATACCTGTTGTCTGACTTAACTATTAAAAACCAGTTGAGCTTGAGTCTCCAAGATCCTGACTGTGGGACATGGTCCATGGAAATGTTTCTCCACTTTTTTTTCCTATTATGGATCTAAGAAGATTTCTAGATATTCTTATCCTAATCATTTCTTCTCCCAGTCTACCTTGAAAATTTAATTACAAAGATATACTTTATCATTAATTGTATGTTGGAGATTTTGGACAGATAAAGTCATTATTATATCTAATTGTAGGAAGTTTTGATGTTCAGAAACCAATGTTCATGACCTAGGGGTGACATAACATCTGCTGAGCCCCCGTGGTCCAAGGAAATATGTGCATCGTATACTCCATTTTCATAATTGAAAACGTTTTCGGAGTAAAAATTTTGTATTAACTGCTGATGATTGGTAAAGGGAACTGGCTGAAAAAAGGAGTCCGGAGCTCTTACCCTTGTGGTGCCTCTAACGAGCTATGTAACGTCCAATAATGTAAACGTTCTGGTCCTCAGGCACCTTCATCCTAACCCAGAGGCTGGACTGAATTGCCTCTAAAATCCTTTCCAGTTGAAAAACTTCATGAATTTAAGCAATGAATCTTCATGGTAGTTACTTGTCTCTGCTGCTTTTGTAAGCTACTTGGTTCATGGAGTTCAAACATATGTTAGTAGCTTCACTTGCTTTTGAAAAATATATGATACTTTTCTGTGTAGTCTTCATTTTTACTATAGGGCAGTAGCTGTATTTTCATAGGCGTCAGAGAGAGCAGTATGAGCTTTTATTTCCTTGAGGACTTCTGCAGTCTCATGTTCTGGTGTCATCAGAGAGATAAATTTCCTTTAGAGTTCCAGGTCACAAGTACAGGTATTCGTGGGATCTTAGCAGTGTTACTACATGAATTAAAGTGGAGTAATGAATTTCGGCTGTGTTCCATGGCTTTATGTTAGACTTGACCTTTCAGTCACGTTTAACAGAGTGGAATCGTGGGTTACAAATCAGAAAGGTTTAAGTAACATTCTCTTCTATCAAGAAAAATTGATTTAATACAGTTTGATTTCATATAATGCTCCGAATTTAGGAAACTACAATATCATTGTGATTTACAGTAACTGATTAAGATATGAAATATTAAGTGTGTAAATGTTATATAAAACACTCCTATATTTATGGCTATAGCTCTTCTTAGGAACTGGAAACTATAATGGTTAAAGAATAAATCATTTTGAATGCATCAACAAACTTCTTTAGGGAATATAACTCTGCTAGAACTCTTGTACAGTACAATGAAGTTATTTTTACACTGTGATAAATTCTCTTCACTTCATTTATTCTCTTCACAAATTTGTGTTCTGTAATACTCAATTCTTTGGAGAGTGAAATCCATCTTCGCATTTCTCCAGGTCATTTCTTCTTCATTTTTTGCTTCTCAGGGAGGGACTAGTGGTTTTTCATATCACTTGGAGTGAGTTTAGATCTTTTAGACTCTACTCAGTAATATTTGCAATTTTTTTTTACAAATATTAGCCATTCAATACTTTCACAGAAAGCCTTTGGTGCTTTGAAAGTCATAAAGTCTCTACCTCCTTACTGTGTCTTAACAAAGACTCCAAAGGTTGTGAGTCCGAACCCCAGTACCAAGCAAACAAACAAACAAACAAAAAAGACTTCAAGGCAGCACAGATGGGATGGAAGGAGTGGAGGGAGTGAAGAAAGGAACGTGTTCCTGAGCTCTGTTGCTTGTGTGTTGAGTGCTGCTCAATAAGTCTGGAGAATTTGAGATTTTTCTATTCAATTATAATTTCAAATGCAAGACATTCTGTTCTCATCATAAATAAATCAATAGATATGGTGTATTTTAGTAATGTTTACATAGACTGTAGCATATTTTAATAGTGTGTTACTCATCACCTAATTTCTTGTAGTTGAATCTGGGTGTGTATCAATATGTGAGACATTATTGTCATCATGATTATTGTTACAGTTATTTAACTGTAATATAAAGGTAGGTAGCTTCCTAGATGATTACCTATAAATGCAATGAGACTACTTTGAATGTATGTATTCATATGTTAGACGGTATGATCTATTCTGATTTTAGTCTTATAAACTTTTCTCTATCAAACTTAACCATTGCCAATTTTAGAAAATCAGTCAACTCCTAGGCTTATTTCAAATCTAAAAAACAGAATGTCTTTCTAACCTATAAAATTAAAGCAAAACATCTGTCAATTATATAATCTATTCAACCAGTTTGACAGTGAAAGGATAACATTAAATTTTGTGATTCTTTGGGAAGCATAAGGCCAAAGGAAGGGCATATTTTGTTTATTTTATGTGACACAAAGTACACCTAAGAAATTCAAGTGAGAAAACAAGTAATAGTTGGATTGAGTTTTCTTTTGCTAATTGGAATGAGGACAAGATCAAGGATCAAGGAATAATATTAGTCTTGGAAAAATAATGCAAAAACAGAGGAGGCTTGGTGAAGAGATGAGAGCAATTTTGAGCTCAAAAGAAATTCCAGCTCTAGCACAAGTTTTGCCAATAGTGGGCCAGGGGCTGTGTTCATCGTTTCCTATTCTGCATAACTTCTGAAGTCGGGTCTGTTCGAAGAAGTTACATGACGTGAATTTCAGTGCATCCCTGGAAGCTCTTTCTAGTAACCCTATCTGTTAAAAAAAAAAAAAAAAAGAGGGATCTCAGGAGACACTGGGACTGAACCTTCTTACATGGTGGGAAAACCTACTTGGCAGATCTCTATAAAGATCCACAAATCAAACAAAGAAGGGACATATCAGACTTCAATGAAAAACATTCCAGCAATTAGTGGAAACTCTCAAAAGGCCAGTTAATGAACACCTATCTTCTTATGACAAATCATGTTCTTCAGTAATCTAGAACAGAAAAGTAGAACGTAAAAAAGTTGATGTACTTTAATAAGGGAAATGAAAAAAAGAGATGGTAACAATTGGAAGCCTTGAAAAAAATGATGGCCTTGAAGAATGGAACTAAAAAGCTTAAAAGTTCAAGGGTTTTACGGATGAAAAAAGTACTTGAAACATTACTTGTCTGAAGAAATCTTTCCCCTTCTTGCATCTTTGAAGTTCTGCTCTCACTCAGTTATTCTTTAACCTACCTTACCGGATGAAATGTTAGGTACTGTCCAAAAATCTATATGGAAAATTTATTTAAAAATAGGCTATCAGTTAAACTCTCTTTAGAACAAAACTTTAGGAGGTACAAGCTCATTATACTATCATGAGTAGTGTTCATTAGGTGAAAAATACTCCTTCCAAGAAATTTTGCTAAATTTCATATTACATTCTTTAGATTTTGCATGTTTTGCAAATTAAATAGAAATATACAAAATAAAATAAAACCTTGGAAAGTTATTGATAAAACAATATGACAGCTGTGTAATATTGAAATTGTAAAAATATTCAAACATCTCCAAATTTAAGTGCTCTCATATTTCTTTCTTTTTTTAATTAAAAGCAAGATTATTAAATTGGAATGAATTTGGATCATATAAAAATAAAATTGAATACATTACTTCTGCTGTCACTGATGTGCCACTAAACATTATTTCAGATTCCAGCAAGATAGAAAACTCTACAACAGTGAAGTGTAGACAGGCAGTTCCAGGAACAACTCACCAAAGGAAAAAGTACATCAAAGGCTTTCAATGAGAACATCTCTTTCTGTATTTATTGACCTGAGACGATATGTGAAAACATCAAGATAAGACAGACTTTCAACTTTCCACATCACTAATAAGAATTTCAGCAAATACTCAAGAGAGCTAGACTTTACTTCCCACAGAGATACAATGTGATATTGTACAGAACCAGTCAATCTGATTTTGCAAATAAAACATATAGTTCATAAGACAAAAAGCTGTGTATAAGTCGTGTACCCTATAATATATGATCCTTGCATCCACAACCCTATAGATATAATTTGTTACCTTTAAAACAAATGCTTTAGTGGCTGGATAAGATAAGAGGAAAGCCGGCTCTTGCAATAGGAGTACACTAGGTAGGGTATCATCACATAATCAGCCAGTGACTAATGCAAAGTGAGAACGGGGAGGGAATGTGCTAGAAATTTATCTCGACCAGCTACAGAAATAAGTATGTATTTAAATCACAAGGTCATGGGATTTTATCAAGCCTACAAATGCTGGTCTTTTTACTGAGAAAATACACTTGCCTGAGTAAGAAGAAACATATTTTGTAGGAAAATATTTCAGAGACATTATTAACGCTCTCATTGAGCTCCTTTGTTTCTTGTCTGTTCTTCTGAATGGCCATCATTAATCAATAAGTAAAGAATTATGACTTTACTAATCATTTCAGTAGAGGGCAACTGTCTGTGTCCTTAAAGGCAAAATAGGATCTGAACAGAAAATGAAGAAGCAGAAAAGAAAGAGATAATGGATCTAGGGAGCCTTGGTTCTTACACATATGCAAGGCATCATCACTCGGCTATTTTTTAAGTAATATTTATGTACAATCACTATCATAGTTCTTTAAAAGATAGCACGTCCTATAGAAATACTTGACTTTCATAATTTGTACAAGGAAGCACACTTTCCTTCTTCAACTAGATTATAGAACCTTCAACACTGAACATCTAATTATGCATTTTTCCTTATGGTCTAATATGGTTTTGTTCATAAAAAGAACACTGCTAGAAAAACACTTGTAAATCAAACAGGAGGGCTTGCCAAACCAAATTCTTCCTCTCAATCACTGCAGACTTTTTAGTGTGATATTATTTCTTGAAGAATGTAAAGCAGTTACCTTTCATTCTAAATAATTCAGAAGAATGTTTTAGCTCCTCAGAAGCAATGCTTCATTAAATTCACACCTAAATCACAGGCCAAATCTTTGAACACCTGAGGTCTTGCTAGAATGCTCTCCAGCCTACTGCAAATGACTGTCACAATTGAAAAGCACCATTAGGATCATTATCTTTGACAGCAAAGCAAAGCACATCTACTGCTTCTGGGAGGGTTCTTCCCAGTTTCCCCCTATGCTTTCAGGGCTCATTCTCAGTAGTCTAAGAGGAAATGTGGCTTCAGAACTCTCGGTCTTACCTTGCAAGTCCCACATCTGCCACCTGATAGTACAGTTAAAGCAGACTGAGGCTCTGTAATGAAGAAATGCCTCAGCATCTGAACTTAGAATAGAGCAACAATTCTTTCTAATATAGCTTTTCTCACATGTCAAGTTATTCTACTTTGGAATGAGTCACTTTCAGGATTCTTTTAGGATTTCTTTTGAATGAAGAATAGGCTACAGTGTAGAATCTGATCCCCAGAGAAGGTCAACCAGCCTATCTAAATGAGCCAAGGGTGTGAACGCGTTAGTATGCTTTTCTCAAACATATTGCTTACACTTTCTTCTTAAATTATATGCAGAATATAATTTTGTGATTAATTTAATTGACAATAATTCACATACAGAGTCACAAATAATTATCTCCATGATACTAGGCTATTTTGAAATGATAAAAATATTTTGAACTTTGGTGAAGTTCGCTTGATTTTGTAAGAATTTACTAAAAGCTATTGATTTGTACACTTGAAATGGCTAGATTTGATGACATGTGTGTTATATCTCAGTAAAGCTTTTTTATTTATAAAGTATTGGGCACTATTTCTCATGTAAAGTTGATACAAATGAAATTTGTCTAAGTAATTTTCATGGCATGAAAAATCTACATTAAACATACATAGATGTTCAGTTAGTACCTGCTACTTTGTGAATATTTCATCTCGCCTATTTGGAGGTTTTCTGTAAGCAGCCTCTAGAAAATCAAATAAATTCTGTTTTCAGGAGCAATGTGGGTACAATGGAGAATAAAGTTTCAAAATTTACATAACTATGTAGAGTAGTACTGAGTTGAAATATTTAAACTAAAATCTCGTAAAAGGACATGAAGACAGTATTAACATTTTAAAGGGAATAACAGAGACAGTCTTTTGTCATGAGCTGTATAATCACCTATTAACACATGGGTCTAGTGCAAGGGGCAGACTGAGTCGAGGCGGTGGACACACCAGCAACCCTAAGCTAAACATATGCAGAATAGGGGACAGCAGTGGAGTCTGGCCAGACAACAGGCAAATGACCAGACAAATTAGTGTCAGGTAAACCCCAAATTCAGTTCAAAATATTACTGTTGGCATTTAGAAAAGAAATCTAAGAGGTGTAACAATCTAGTCTACTGAAATAGAGAAATGGGTAGAGAAAAAGAAATAAGTTTTCTAAGTGAATTAAAGATCACTTGGAGGCCAACTACCATGGACAATAGAAAGCTCAACTTCTAATATTGAAGCAGAAGGTCAAAGCAAGCTAAGTCACAGGTTAACCTGAAGTTGTTTTGCCTCAGATATTTACCTAGGCTTCCTTTAATTCTCTCTGATTTGTTCCAGAACTGTGGCTGGGAGTTCAGGTAGGGGCTAAGTGGCCCCAGCTGTAGGAAACAGAGAGCTATAGAGCTGGCAGCTCACTACCTTCTTACAGAGTCTGAAACAGGGATATGGAAGCACTCTATTGTAGATTACAAAAACATTTACAACAATTGGCACTAGTTGGATTCTTTGCTGTCCCCCGGTAGCAGAAACTATAGCTTAACTTTTGTCTTTCCTCCTTTCATAAACATGCTTGGTGGAATTTCAAATGAAATGAAGACATTTTAAAACAGACTTGCCTGGAATGAAATTTGAGTTGGAGGATACTCATTTGTAATGACCAGTGAGATATATATATATATATATATATATATATATATATATATATCTCCAAAACTCAAATTTAAAAATTTCGAATATTGTGAACATTGTAAGATGGAACAACTAGCCTGGCAATTTATAAATAAGCCAAAAATTTGCTAAATTTTTTGTATTTCCAAAAATTTAAGTGAGATGATTATAATGAACTTCAACCCAATGTCACCATATAAGCATACATGTAGATGGACAAAAACCCACAGAATAGCTTCGGCAGTACACTATCTTGCCAAATATAAGAAAAGAAAGAGCGAAAGCTAAATCATAGCAAAATGAAAATGCAACATTCTTATGGACTGAGT
Organism: Dasyprocta punctata; assembly: GCA_004363535.1. Lineage (NCBI taxonomy): Eukaryota > Metazoa > Chordata > Mammalia > Rodentia > Dasyproctidae > Dasyprocta > Dasyprocta punctata. The sequence goes on along the minus strand of RJWM01010536.1, from coordinate 11,862 downwards.
CCTCCAAACCAGAGAAAGTATGTATGATGATTATCCAAAAATATTTCTGCAAGTCAATACAATAAATCAGGCCCAGATGTCACAAACACAATAAATCAATTGAAACTGCCAAACCACTTCTCTCAACTTACTGGATTTAATTAAAACCACCACTCAGTTCATGAGAGGACCTCTAATAGAGCAGATAATATCACTCAGGCTCAGCATCCAACCGGCTCTGACATGGGAAACACAGTGTGTTAAATTTTAATCTCTAGGCCTGTTAAATGTTACAGGCTCTAGAACACATCCGCAGTAATGCTTTCTCATTCCTTCCATGGCTTCTCTCCATCATCGTGAAACACTCATTTAGAAGGCCATCAATCAGCCTTTGCCATTATAATATAGAAAGTGCCAGATAAATGGCGTAGGAGTTTTGACTATTGATTGGGTCATTGTTTTGGTGGCAAAAAATACAGCAAAGTCATTGAAAGCAATGTAGTATATTCAGTCAAGTGTATAGAACAAAAAGTAGCACTGTGCTTGATGGTTTAAAATTCTTCAATGATTCTTCCTAAGATATCCTATCTCTAGTTGAATGTCTGTAAAGATCTTTTCCAAACAGTTACTCAAAGAAAGACATTTTTTAAAAAAAGGAGAGGGGTAAAAACGAAACATTCACAAACTATTATGAATTCACAAGGCTAACAACGGCACAGGTGTGAAGGCAGCTGGTAGGACTGAAGGTTAGAAATCTTATTGGCCCTAAAGTAGAAAGGACCCCTCTAGTTTCCTATAAAAAAATTACAGGGCTATCCATTCATAAGTTTGTTTTAACTTGAAGGATTGCATTATTCAATCAGAAACAATCTCTAAACGAAGTTACCAGAAGCCTTCCTGGCAGCTTTCTTGTGTACAGTTGGCTCCATTTTATAAAGACAGAACAGACTATGTTTGGCATTTTTGCCTTGAGTTATTGACATGTTTTAAATTATGCTGTTTTATGTCCATTCTTAATAGAACAGAAATCTGCTACAAACCATCTTTATTAGCAGACCGCCTCAGGTGCGGAGCAGGCTCTCCATCTAACAACATCTCAAACAGACAGGCAGCGCGCTCGTTAATAGGCTTTTCCAACCCTTTGGCTTCTGTGAGATGTAAGTGGATTATGGAGGTTTGTTTGTCAGGCTATCTTTTTACATCACTGTCGGAATAATTGCTGCAAAGGCCTATTGCTTTGGCCTAATTAACAAAATGTACGGAATCCTGAGTGTAGAACTTTTATTGATTAGCCTTCTCTATGGGAAGCCTGGGAAGCCCTGTGATGCCTGGCCGGAGACAGATGCTCCTCGTGGTGTTATGCATGGGACCTCGGTCCGTTAATGTACCAGGGACCTGTCAGCTCTTTGAGCTGTGCCAGAAGAAACTACATTTATTGGCCATTTAAAAATCACTCACCATGGCATGCCAGGATGTCTCATGCAAACGTCACTGTTTGTTTTACCATAAGAATGCTTTAATACAACTAGTTTCCCCAATTTTCAATGGAGCTTGGGGAATTTGGCTCAGCAGCATAAGCTCCTGCCTGGCAAGTGTGAGGTCATGAGTTCGATACCTGGTACCAAAAGGAAAAAAAAATGAGGGGTAATGGAGCTTGACCCTTGAAAAGATAGTTTCAATAATAAAAATAGTGATCAACAAGCAGGAGAAAATAAGTTTTATCTGAATGAGGAATATTATGAGAAACATGAATTGAAGGAAGTCAGAATCATGTGGGATACAACTTTTTATTAGCTAAGTAAGTATTTCGACGAATATTTCACAGGGCATAATGGGACAAATTAAGGAGCAAGAGCAGGGACACACTGACGCTGCTCTCCTGGAACTGTGAATACCGAAGAGGACACATTTTTGTTTTTTAAATCCCAGGCATTCAGGCCCAACAGCTACTGTATTTCCACATTGCATTGTACATAATTTTTCTTAGCATTTCAATCAAACATCCAAGCAATAAGAAACTGTTTGATGATTTAGAAGGTTAAATTTGCTACAGGAAATTAGGCCATGTGCATCAATTGTATGCAACACTCAGCTGGCATGTGTTTAAAAAGGTATTGTAGACAATTTTTGAAGTTTGAAAAGACCTGGTCCCAGTCTTAAGGAAATCCAATTTAAAACAGAAAATAGGGCAAATAAAGATGTCTTAGTGTACTTACGTATATAGATTAAAAAATATTCTCTAAATTTGCATTTAAAAAAGTCAGCCTAGTTATGAGAGAATTACTGCGCTGTGCAACTGACAGATTAAGTCCCAACAGTACCATGGGCATTATTTGACAACTTCACTTCAGGACATACACACAACTGAACTAATTCAAGGAAACTTCAAAGTCCTGAAAGTAGATCACATTTTGATGTTTTGTATCTTCCCGGGATGAACAGAAATAACAGTGTTGCTTTTGTTTTACTCTCTGAAAGATAACTGTTGTCCAGACTTAGAAATTTGTGCTAAATTTGGGGGAAATTTCCATCCCAGAAGGGTCTGCACATACAAGGGTTATCATCGACATGAAATGGAATTCTCAAGAAATGTGATAAGCAGCTCTCACATACCAGCCTTCCTCACTGGGTGAAATGTTCAAAAAGAGGGCACGAGATGTCTTCAAATATTAAAAATAAACATCAGAATGGACTAGGACCAGAGGATGAGGTAAATCAAGATCAGTGGGCGGAATACAAAGTGGTAAGTCATTCTTGGGTGTTCTTCAGGGGAGAAGCATAGATTGTGGCAGGAAAAGGCAATTTCTGTCACCTGCATCAACAACTCTGTCCACTAGCAACTGGGGAATCAAAGCAAAAGTTAGAAATTGTCTTCTTTTGAATTAAAAGCAGTAATAGCAACACTGCCAGTAATTCATGCAAGCCATTGTTTGTTAAGGCCTTACCTTGTTCCCCATTCCTTTTGTGAAGGGTTATATTGCCAAACTTCTTTAATGCTGACAACAATCCTACAGAAGTAGATTTTATGATTATTGTTTCTATTTGTACATGAGAATACAGAGCAGTAAGTTGCTGAAGATTTCCTAGCATACGAGGCCTAGAATCAGAACTTAAACTCGGAGCCCACTGACCTATCTGCGGCACACGTTTGCCAGGGCCTCCATGGGCACACAGACACCTGTGGGGGAGGCAGCCATTCAGCACTCTTAGCACAGCCAGTTGTTTTCTTTGGATTTCACAAGAGATCATGTTTAAGGGAAACTGGTTGTCACCTGCCTAGACACCAGTGATTTACAATTATTTCTCTATTAAGAAAATGTTCAGTGCATGAGTGGTCCTTTCTCTGAAAAAATGCCAACAGAGAGGCCTTGTCAGTTTTTTGGCAGAGACGTATCCAAACACATAAAAACAAGTTTAAACACTATTATTTATGCATAATTCTTTCTTGGCATCGTCTCTCACTTGCCACAACACGAAGCCAGAAAACACTTATTTCTACTTTTCTTACTTTAGAAATAATCCAACTTTAAGTGGATCTAATTCCTTCCCAGAAGAGGAACAGCCCTGTCAGGACTCGGTTGAGTGCGCTGCAGCTGGGAGGTCGAGGATTCCACCGGTGGCGCAGCTGCGCGGATGCTGAGAGCTGGTGTGGAGCCCGAACTCGGAGCCCACTGAGACCCCGAGTCTGAAATGACAAACACACAGCTGCCCGTGGTGAGGTCCACGAGTGTATTAGATGACCACGTCTCAACCCAAGTCAGGCCGAGCCTACACAATCATTAATCCAACTGCTTATACGTTCAATATCCCAAAATGAGTCCAAAATGATAAGCTGTCTTAACGCAAAGAGGGGGAAAAGGCACAGACAATTTAAGGGAACAGGAGAGCAAGTGGCTGCGAGTCTTCGCAAAGTCCTGCTCTAGGGCTGATTTACTGCCGGAGGCCTCTTGCTGCAAATAGTTCATAAAGCCTATGACCTGCCTACTTGCCCACGGGACCACAATAACATTTATCTAGCATAAATTAATGTGTTTCGACCACTAATTCAATTTGGCTGTCTCATTCTTCTGCTTTTGGCAAAGCCCAGCCTTGCTATAAAGTCACTCCATGACTCACACGAATGGCTGTGTTTGTTAAGGAGTCACACACCACTAAGAACAAAGAGTGCTATTAGTTGAATAGTCGTAAAAATATACCTCCAGAGCACATTTGGAACTGTGCTAATTGAAACTTCCTCTTTGGAGGAGGCTGATCAAAACCAGCTGTAGGAGTCAAGCAGGCACAGATTTCAACATCACATGAAAAGCAGAGCAAATTCAGAAAGAGCGGCTTGTGTGAGAAGAGGGCATTTCAGCCTGAACAAATGCTCTAATTGGCTCCTGACACACTGCAGAGAGAGCCTGCGACCTGCGCCTGGGGAACTGCGCAGAGAAACTTCTCCAGAAGCTTGGAAAAAAGAAACCCACGCTGCAGTTCTCCTCCTAAGATGCCAGACCTGCCAACCTTCGCAGGGAATGCCTGTGAAAAACCACAAAAGCCCAGGAAACTTAGCAAAGTGAAGTGGTATATTGCTCTGAAAGGGAAGAAATAAGACCTTCGGCATTTTCATTGGTAAGAGAGCCTTTTAAGGACATCCACTGGGTTGCAAAACAAAATCAAAACTTCCCACTCACAGAGGAACAGACAGAATCCAAACAAGAAACAAAAACCTGGATGAATCACAGAAAACTGGAGCATTTAAAGGCCAAAATGAGAACCAGCTCTTCTTCTTCGGCAGCATACGAGTCTCCTTTTTCCAAGGCATACGGGAGACATTCTGCTCATATGTGTAGGGTTTGCAGAGTATGTAGCACAACCATGCACCTTCTGTGTTTACTTGGCTTGTGGATGGTTTTATCATTTATTTGTGAAGGAAGCAGTCATTGGTTTATAAATATAATAGTATAATCGATCAAATACGTGTATTTTTAAAAATGTGCATGAGTATAATGTCTGCAAATGCTGTAAGTAAGTTTTGCTTCATAATACTTTTAAGTAGCATATTAAATTAGGGAAGATTGCTGCTCTTTTTATTATCAGCTTTTGGAAAGTCTAGTTTTGGAGTGATGGCACAGTGATTTCTGAAGATAAGGGAAAGAGGAGGTTTATTTATGTTGATGTAGAAAGAATCATTATGGGTGAGTGCACTTATATAAAATATATGAATGATAATGATTATTCTGGTGAATATAATTATAACTTCAAAAATAGTAATAACAAGAAAGTTAAAATTTTGTATTTTTACTTTTATTTGGAATGCATTAAGTGGCCAACCTGTACTTACTTTTGGTTTTCCTTTTATTACAAATAAAATATATTAAACTGACTCATTGGATTTATTTACTTTCTTTTTTTTTTTTTTGAGGCACCAGGGATCAAACTCACAACCTCACACCTGCCAGGCAGGTGCTTAAGCCACTGAGCCAAACTCTCGGCCCTAGTTTTTTGAGACAGGGTTGCACTACGTAGCTCAAGCTGGCCTTGTGCTTGAGTTGTAGCCCAAGCCAGTCTCAGACTCACAATGCTCCTCCTGCCTCAGCCTCCCAAGTGCTGGGATTTACTCATAGGATTTAAAAGCAGACTAAAACAAGGCACCCACACAAAAATAAATGATACAGTTACATGATTATAAAACTATATCAATTCTATTTTAATCCTTAAAATTTGCATCTAGAGTTTAACAGACTCATCCAAAGTGGCCTCTGGTACATTGATAAGGTATTTCGAATTTGTGAGGATATCATTACAGAGTGCAGTGCACTTCCCAGTGCCATGCTCCTAATTTCATAGACCTTGTTTGTCTGAGTACTATAGACATAAGGAAACTTGTATTCAGTGATCTTAGTCCTGAGGAAGAACACCGAAGGGTCTGGAAATATTTCTAAAGATAATTCAAGATGAAGTGATGAAAAAACTAAGGCATAAAATATAATCAAACACTCATTATTCTGATTTAAAATGGGGGTTTGCAAAGCAGTCATTGCCCGTATTTTGCCTAATTTTCTAAAATCTTGAAACACCCAGAAAGTGTGAGTTCTGATGTTGATTGCAAAACTGGCATTAAAATTAACTAAAGTACTGTAGGGGTAGAATCTTCTAATACTAGAATCTATAAGTTCCCAGTTACCTAATAATTAAAACAACAAAAAATAAAATTATTTCTATGTTTCATATAATCAGTGTTATTGTTTAGATCGGAAATGGCTCCCAAAGTCTCACATGTTTGAAAGGAGACTGAATCATTCATCCGTGAATGAGTTTAGTAGCTGATTATGCTATGACAAAGTGGGACCAGCTAGAAGAGGGGTCACTGAGGCATAAGCAAGGGTATAAGCTCGTCCATGGCTGCTCCTTCCTGTCTCAGCTTCCTTGCTGTGCATGGATTAAGCCCCTTGTCCTCTGCTGTGCCCTTCTGCCATCCTGTTTTTGCCTTGCAGTCCCCCAACATTAGACTTTTAGTTGAGGGTGTTGGGTATTGTGTCTCGTTGATGGGAAATTGACTAAGACAATCTGAAATGGTGGCAATTAGTCCACTTGTAAGAGGTTTAAGGGCTTTGTTTCTTTCCTTTTGCTTTATCCCTGGTTCAGAAAATTGTCCACATTAAAAAAAACCAGTCTGGCAGTTGTTCTCAAGCCTGAGGGTGCTCCATTCTGAAGGAAAAAGAAGTCTCCTCCTTATTTTTCAACCCATAGATGATTTCTTGCTATGGACATTGGTTAGAACTAGGGGTAATGAAAGCACTCTCGGAAGATGGGAAGCGAAAATGGCAGAGCGCCACGCATAATGATGGAACAGGGAATAATCAGAATAGCTAGCAAATTTGGAGAATTTTATTATAATTATTATTAATTTTGCTTTAAAATACATAATAGCTAACAATGCAAGGAAGAACTGTAGTACTAAATTTAATGAAAAGATAAAAACCCCAGATAAATTGATCAAGCACTTGGGCCAATGGAATAATTTTTCCAGAGCAGATGCCAATTCTGGAATGGGTGAGTGAAAAAGCTAAGAAAATGTGTAAGACTTGTGACCAATTTGCAAAACTATAGGGGCAGAAATGGAATTTTAGGGGCCACAAATGGCTAGGAGACCTGTGTACTTTCTCCTAGGCCCCAAAGTGTACACCCCAGGAGTATAAGACAATTTGTGCATAGACCAGCTATTGCAGGGAATGACAGTGGTCTCAAATCACTCTAATTGAATTTTAGTAATCTTGACTTAATCAAGTAACAGAGATTGCAATCATCTCAGATTGCTAGTGCCACTAGTTTTCTGCTAAAATAAATGTAAAAATAACATTTTATTTATCATTCATTGCTTCTCATTACATGAAGTTTACTGAGGTATATTTTGCGTTCAGTTAAGTCCTCCTATCTTACTATGAAATTCTATGAGTTTTCACAAGTACCTATACCCACATAATGGCCATTACAATAAACACAAAATAATTTCATTATCTCAAAACATTCTTTCATATTCTTCGGTGATCAATGCCAAAACATTCTTTCATATTCTTTTGTGAATAACCCCACCCCATCACCTTGCCCATGACAATCACTGACTTGATTTTTGTTACTATAGCTTTGTTCCTTGTAGATTTACTATGCATACATACAAATATAACACAGGGTATTGCTTTTGAGTCAGAATGTTTTACTTAGCATAGTATGTTTGAAATCTGTTTTCATAAGCAAATACTGCTCCACTTTATTACCGAGTAGTATTTTAGTATGTGTATGTACCAGAGTTTAACATTCATCATCTCATGGACATTTAAATGGTTTCCAGGTTGGCTTTAAAAAGCTATAAAAATTTATGGACAATGTTTTGCATAAAACATACTTTTGATTTGTCACAGATATAGTTGTCCCCACAAATTCATGCATTTGGAGGTTGGTCCCCAGCATGATGATATGGGAGTTGTGCCCTACAGTATCAGGAAATCATTAGGTTGTCAGGGATGTGCCTTTGAAAGAGATTAAGGTAGTTTTCATGGGACCCTAAGCTACTTCTTTTGCTAGGGTAGCTGTAAATTACAAACTTTGCCTATTGCAGACCTCTGTGGCTTCCTGTCTGGTTATGTGAGCTCTCCCTCTAGCATGTACTGCCATTGTGGTGCCCTCCCTCATTAGGTGACCCTTGCTAGAGCTGACAATTTGCTTTTTTTGACTCTTAGGCTCTAAAACTGCAAGTGAAATGCATCTTGTTTCTTTAAACTTCATTATCTACCCTCAAGTATTTTGTCACAGTAGTGAAAAATGAACTAATATAGTGGCTGTACCCATTTTGCATTCCCACCAACAATGTATGAGAATTTTGGTTCCTTAATGTGCTGGTTAACATTTGATGCAGTCAATTTCCTTTTATAATTTTTTCTATCATTAAAAAAAAGAAAAAGAAAAATAGTAGTAGGGTAATAGATCTTTACTATTTTAGTTTTCAATTTCCTTCAGACTAATAACATCACATTTCTTTCCTTGTGCTTAGTTTTATCAACTTTTCTTCTTTTATATTTTAATTCTTGTATTATATTTTAAATTTGAAGGTGGTGGTTGTTATTTTCTAATATGGTTTTGGATTTCTTCATTTATTCTGGGTACAAGCTCTTTACTGATTGTCTGTTCTGCAACTATGTTACAGTACTTTGTGGCACTTTTTTTCATTTTTTCCAGTGTCTGTCAAAGACAGAAAATTTCTTTTCTCTTTTCTGTTTTTTGTGTAGTAAAATTCTTCATCCAACCCAAAGTAACAAAGTTTTCTCATATTCTTCTTCTTGAAAGTGTGATACATTTAGGTTTCATATTCCAGTGTGTGATTGTTAGCACTACTTTTTATTTATGATGTGAAGTAAGGGTTGAGGTTCACTTATTTGTATGCAATTATCCCATTTTTCCAACAATATTTATTAAAAATACTAAGGTTTTCATTGACTTGCCTTGGAAACTTTGTTAAAAATCAATTTATTGAATTTTTTACTTCTATTTCTAGACTGTTTAAAAGTTGTTTCCACTGATCTATATTTTTAAATTTTTCTTTACCTTATTGTCTTAATTGCGGTAGAGTCAAAGTAAGCTTTATCATCTATGCAATCTACTATTGGAATTTATTTTCAGTTCTAATTTCTTTGCTTTTTCCTGTAAGCTTTGTAATCAGCTTTCTGAAGTGTGGATCTTTCCACACTTCTGTACACACACACACACACACACACACACACACAGATTTTTTCATATTTTAACTGGAATTACAACAAATCTTACCACATTTCAGAATGAGATTAACATTTTAACAATACTGACTCAGTCTATGAACATCATTTTATAATTCTTAGCATCCAAATTTTGTGCATATTTCATAAGATTTATTATAGAGCAGATTATAGTTTGATGTCATTATAAAAAGGCATTGTTTAATTTTAGTTTCCAAATTTACATTGCAAGTATATTGCAAAAAATGATTTCAATGTATATTGACTTAAACTTTCCAAATTTATCCTTAATTATAGTAAATGTTTTATAGATTTTATAGAATTTTTAATGCAGATGATCATGTTATTTTTTAATAAAGACCATTTTTTCTCTTTTCCCAAGCTAGACACCTGTTATTTCTTTTTCTTACTTAAAATGTCCTAGCTAGTGAACAGAAATGGAAAGAATGTTTTGGCTTTGTTGCCAATTTTAAGAGGAAAACATTCAGTATTTCACCTTTATGTATGATGTTACTTGCAGAGTTTTTGTGTGTTTTTGTTAACATCCTTTATTTAGCTGAAGACTTCCTTTAATTCTGATTTTGCTAGAAGACTTTTGAACATCATTAACAAATACTGAGTTTTGTCAAATGCATTTTGTGCATCTATTGTGTAGGTTATGTAAATTTTTTAATCTCTTGCTATGTTAAAATATGTTGCATTTTTTTTAATGTTAAAAGAACTTTGTATATGTGGAATAAATCCCACTTGGCCCTGTATATTATCTTTTTCTATATTTCCAGGTTTGATTTTTCAATAGATTTTGAAAAATCATTTTAATCTATCTATCATCTATCTATCTATCTATCTATCTATCTATATCATGTGTTCAATAAAGATAAGAATCAATGCAAAGAAATAATTTAATTTGAATAAAAACTAAGAAAAGTGACAGGTAATAGAAATAGGCTCAAAAAACTTTAGAGACAGTGTAAGGAATGGAAGTAAAGTTTTTGCCACCTATTCATGCAAAGAATGCAAACCACTGCTAAACTTGCAAAAGAGCAAGTAATCTAGTCAATAAATGTGTAAGTGAATAGACACTCCTCTAAAGAAATAATGCAAATGGCCAGTAAGTATACAAAAAACAAATTCAACATTTTTACTCATCAATGAAATATAAATCAAGTCTGCATCAAGATTCCATCTCATCCCAATCAGAATGGCTATCATCAAGAATATCAAAAAATTATAAATGTTAGTGTGAATATAGGGTAAAAAGAAACACATGCACACTGTTGTGGTAATGTAAACTAGAATAACCAGTATAGAAATAAGTATGGAGAATCCTCAAGAAACTGAAAATAGAATTACCATGTGAGCCAGCAATACTATTTCTCATTATACCTGAAGGAATCAAAATCAGTACAGATACCTGAATAACCATGTTTATTATAGCACTATTCACAATTGCCAAGATTTGGAGTCAGCCTAGGTGCTTGTGAACAAACACACCTCACTACAGGACCACTTGCCACAAAGAAGAACAAAATCACATTTTCAGGAAAATGGATGGAATAGGAAGAAGATTGTCATTTTAAGCATGGTACACAAAACTCGGAAAGACAAGAATATCATCTATTCTCTCATATATGGAATCTAGGTGGAAGACCAGGAGACAAGAAAATAGAATGGTGACTGTTAGAGTAAAGGAAGACATGAAAGGGAGGGGAGGGCTAGGGAGGGGAAGCAAGCCATGATCAGTCTGTTAGATGTGTATGTGAAAGTGTCATGATGAAACATATTCTGTATAATTGTATGTGCTCTTAAAAATGTTTTGCAAATTCAAAACAAATTTTAAAAAGACTCTTGATTATTGTATTAAAGAAGTTTAATTTAAAATCTGTACAGAAAGAATTTGGAATTTTGGCAGAGAGCTGAAGGGTGGTGGGCCTATACCACTCCTTTCTAATGGCTTTTTGCTGTCCTATTAATGTTACTCTAACACAAGTAGCGTGAACATCACTAGTATGTAGATTAGACTGCCAAAGACAGTTCCAATGCCATTGGGAAGGAAATGAGGGAAACTTGAAGCCTCACTTCTTGGACAAGTCTCCTACTTGTGGGCAACTTCTACTCCAGACAGCTCATTCTTCTCCCAATGCATATATTCAATGCAGAGTTCAGTCTTCCCAGAGAATCTCAAGACTGATGTGTCTTATTGTTCCTGTTTTATTTTTCTCTCTAACTGTTTTTGTTGGAGGCAAATAAAAGTGACAAGTGTATGTATTTTTAGTTCTACATTTTTGGCACATATAGACAAAATAGTTTTTTTCTGTGTTTTTATTGAAAGATAATGAGAGATAAATATTTTCACAGTGATGGCTCTGTTCACTTCCTCAATTCCTTTCACACTTGTAAATTACTTTTTCCTTTTGTGAAATTCAGGCTATGTGTGATTTAAAGTTTTCTGCTATTTAAATATTGGTTTGACTTTTATTTATTTTCACATCCTTGAAAATAAAAATTAAAATAAATCATATGTTTAGTGGGGAAGAAGTGGACTATGTTTGAGATTTCTGGAAACTGATACTGAACAAGGTACAGCAACACTAATAACTGATAAAATAAGTAAAAATATCATAAAGAAAACTGT
>RJWM01010535.1:0-63218 GCA_004363535.1 Dasyprocta punctata | reverse complement strand
TTTTTTTTTTTTTACCAAAAAGTTATGTACACTATTTTCATTCTTTCCTTCTATTTTAAATGCTTACAACTTCTGTTTTATATCAGACCACAACTTTTCCCAACCTTCTCATCCCTTCTCAGTCCACCCCACACTTGCTATTACATTTGGTCTTTCATTTCTCAATAAGAAATAAGTCAAAAGTTTCATGTTATGCTGAAACCGTGGAGTGTAAATGTCTACCTAGCTGAAGCCAGGGACTTTAATGGAAAATACTCCTTATGAAGGAATTATAGGGTCAAAAACGTAAGTAAAGCTACTTTGCTTTCCTGCACTTTTCAATATTATTTTTCCTAGAAGGATTCATTCTTGAGTCATTATTGATGAAGATAATAAAAAAAAATCAACCTATGAATTTTACAAAGAATGCTGCAGTTACGAAGGTTTTTCTGCATTGGAGTTTTAAGTTGAAGAACGTCATTGTTAGGGAGCAGAATCTTCCTCCCATGAACATCATGTCAAGTCCGTTAGAGAATATTCACTCAACTTTACTTCTTGCACATTGTGTAGAGTAGACTTAGGTTTGTGTGCCAAGATTAATTTCATACCAGCATTCTGCTATTTTAAAGAATTAACAGCAACAACAACAAAAATCTCAACATGTGCTCCCCGCCCCTTTGTAGGAATCCTCTTCTAAAATAGATTTTCAACTCGAAATTCACTGCTTGGATTATATTTCCCAACTGAACTTATAAAAATCCAAATGATTTTAAGAAATAACCACAACACAAGAGACAGAATATCACATTGTGTGTTAGATGGTATCTTTACAAAGGAACAAGAGATTTCATGAAATTCAGTGAGAAAGAAAACAACAAGGGATCTGAAAAGGATGCTAACGCAGAGAGTGAGCACATGCCTACCCAGACCAGGGCTCCTCACCTGAGATAGGCTTGACAGGGACATCTTCGTTTTGGGAGTCTAGCTTTTGCTTTGTAAGATCTCTCATAGTATTTGTGACTTCTGCACTCTAGATGCCGGTAACACACCTCTGCTCAAGCATAGAACAGAAATGTTTCTGGCATTAGCAAGAGTTTCTCAGGGCCTAAACAGCCCCCAGCTGAGAATTATTGGCAAGGTGAATGAAGGACTTCTGATCATATGAAGCCTTGTAAATACCAACTGAGTTATTTCTCAAACCTGAGAAACCTTAAGTCTTACTCACTGATCTAAGTTCCAGAGAAATTAAATTATTTACTCAAGGATATACTCTTAAAAAGTAGCAGAACCCAGAACTCAACTTTATAATTTATACTCTATACTACCATACACTACCGTATAGTATTGAAAGGAAGGTGAGAGGGAACAAATAAATATTGTGGCCATGGGACGATTTTACTAAGGGCCAACACTGGCCAGTTTTCTCTCTCCTAACATCAATTTATATAATACATTGTTTTCTCAAGATGTTGGTCCATGTATAGAATTTTAAAAATGATTTAACTTTATTTCCTACTTTGTACTTGAAGCTTGGATTATAGTTGTTAGACTATGATTTATGAAACTGCTTGGATGCCAGAAAAGGCAGGATTTTACTATTACGATGATGGATTTGAAGGCATTTCAAAGTAAATATTGCCCATAAAAACTAAGAGTGCACAAAAGGTGGGAAATCAGCTATAAACTGCCAGAATTATTTTACCTTTTCTCCTGAAACTTACCTTGAAATGATAACTTCAGAAAAATTGCAGTTAAGTCCAAGGACTTGAAAATAAATGGAAAGGTAATTAGTTCCTTTATTGATTTTTTATTAATTCTTCCTATGAACAATTAGAATCATTAGTGGTTTTAATCTCTGTGAAGGTTAAAATTTCATTTTGCTTCATTCTCCTTTTGATGGCTGTTTTCTCTGAGCCTTACACAGTTTTTTAAAGGTAATTGACAATATTTAATATTTATTAAATAAAAAGTAACAGGAAAGAATAATAATATATATGTATGTATGTATATATATACTTATATGTTAAGTGCAATTGCACTTTTAAAGAAACATCATCTGAGAATGAGCATAGGGTGTGGAGTAGATGAGGAACATGAACATTTAAAAATATAATGTACTGGGTCAAATTTAAACAATTATACATTTATGAGCATACTATATACATTAAATATGAATAAGTCGATCTTTTCTTACTTATCTCTCTTGCCTTCTTCAAGCCAAACAAAGCCTGCATTATTGAATTATGAGTCTGCCTGACTTTAAATGAATAGGGCGTATTATTACCACTTATTGCTGAATGATTTTGTTATTGCTGGTAACAAATTGTCAACACCCATTTACTAGCTCAGAACTCTATAGGTCCCAGAATTCAGACAAAAAAGTGATGAGGTCCTCTGCTTCAGGTATCATGAATTCCAGAATTGCAGGGTTGTCAGGCTGTGTTCTTGTCTGTAGCTTCTGGGAACTGTAATCACTTTCAAACTCACTCTTCTTCTTGGCGTGATTGTGTCCTCACAGGTATTAAAACCTGGTAGCTTGCTAGCTGTCAGCTGGAGGTCACTTTCAACACCTTGAAACCATGTATCCTCCCTGACTGTGTGGTCTTCTCCATTCTAAAACAAACAACAGTGTATCAGTCTCCCTGTCCATGCCTTAAAATCAACCATGCTATGTAACATATCCTGATCACAAGAGTAGGATCTATCAAGCTCATAGCTCACTGGTTCATGCAAGACCCATATGGTGAGAAAGAAATCTTAGGTTTCCTTAGAATTTTGTAATCTTTCTCATATGGTCCTCATTGACCACTGGACCTGATTGGGCATAGTTGTGATAGTACCTAAATGATTCTGATCTTACTAATCACCACCTTTATTGTCACTGCTTACTTAAACTTTTGTCTTCTCTTTTTTCTCTTGGCATGATAATAGCAAGACCTAGTTTGGTGTTACTATACTTTTTTTTTCTTATCTCTCTCTCTCTCTTTTTTTTTTTTTTTGTTTTTTTTTGGTACTGGGTATTGAACTACAACCTGGCATTTGCCAAGCAGGTGCTTGTGCTGCTGAGTCAAAGCCCTGGACTTTTCTCATATCAACTCTAACTTCATCTTTCAGCTCATCGCATCATTGAGGTTGGCCTCCCCAGTTCCTCCTACATCATCGTTCTCTTTACTCCTTGTCCTCTTTTAACTTTCTATAATCCTTTTCACTTACTTTTTTACTTGCTTGTCTGACTTCCATGAAATCCTACTCTCAGGACTTTTTCTGTCTTATTAATTTATGTATCTCCAGGCTAACATCAGGCTTGGTATAAACTATTGGGTGCTTACTAAATCCTGAAAGAACGAATAATGGCCCAAAAACTCCGACAATTTGGTTGTAATTTCTAATAGCCCAAAAGGTACCTTAGGCCCTTACAACTTTTCATGGCATGCATTGCAGTTTTCTAACTTTTTTTAGACTATTTCAATCTTAGCAATACTACAATCTACAATCTTCACTCTTAATTACATAGTACATTTACCTCACACTTTGCTACTCCCCAAATCATGAATATTTTATGCAAAATAATTAACAAACTTAAGGCGACTAGGGTTGGGTTTAATTAAGGATTTAAAATATAAGTTTGAGGAGCATCTGTGATCTCAAAAGAGTAGTAGTTACTCCAGGCATTTCACATAACATTTGTGTTTCTTGATGTAAATTTATTCTGCATGCACTTGGGCATGCCGATTATTTACTCAGTGAAAATTGGTCTTTGTTTTTGGTTTCTAATAGTTGTTTTGTTTTAGTTTTTCTGCTCAGCTTAGTCAGCGTCCTTCTGTTCTCCTCCCTGCGTGTTTTACTTTACAAATCTAAACGAAAAACAATGAGACACAAATCACTACCTGCAAAGCAGTCTGTCTGCCAAGAGCCTTCGGTGGCATTCCCAATTGTGACTCCAAGTGTGTTTTCACAGTCCCCTGGTCAAATGAGAAGTGACAGTTTCTAGTACTTTACAACTTGGTAATCTGTCTTCTGAAAAAAAAAAAAACCCTTAATCAGCATAAGTTTAACTTGCAGTGAGGACATTCAAGCATTAAATGTCTCAGTGTAGTCTTAGGTATCCTGAAATATAATTACTTAAATAGTAACTGCACGTAAATAACTCCTTGATTCATTTTCGTCAATCCTGAAGCTCAGTGCTGTAAATGCCATTTTGGTAGGAAATCACTGAGAGCCGCAGACTCCTGGCACTTGAGACAGAGTGATAAATGCGCAACAACTTCTGGAAATCTCCACTTGTTATTTACCACTAATTATCTTCTACTGGCTCATCTGTCGACACTTGGCCATTTAGTCTATCAACTGATTAATGCTAAGTAAGTTTCTAAGCCTTTGAGCTTAAAATAGTAAATCTTTAAAAAAAAACTATCATGGAATTATATTTTTTTTTTTGCAGAACCTTAGTGTTTCCTGCTTTATGAAAACTGGCTCAGTTTTTACTTATCTTTTGAAGTAGGCTTGTATTCTTTTTACATTTGCTTTGACAAGGTGTATATGCCTGCATTTTCTTCTTCCCTTGCAGTCACTTTTCCATGGGGAGATAGCTTCCTTTTAACTGCAGCCTCTTTATTCAATATCACCATGTACTGTTTCTCTTGTGTGTTCTCCCTATACTTTTCTAACTCATTTACCGTCCCCATGGTGTCTTCGTGTAATCACTTCTTCACAGGTCTGTCTCCTCTAGCACGTTGCAAAATTTCCTACCTTTTTCCACAGTTTATAAATTCAAGCAACTGGAGTGAAAAAACTGGGCCTCCACAGGTAACAAAAAAGTTGCTAGTTCAGATTATATCACGTTGGCCTGCTCTCCTAATATTCCAATACTCTGCAGCCCTTATTACAGATTCCACATAGCTTCTAATGAAGAGAGCAGGTATATTTTTAAGAAACTGACTGCATGTACTATTAGTGAACGTCTTCATGTGCCCTGTAGAGCTACACTATGAAATACACATTCATTTATGGTTCTAATGATGTGTAGGGAAGTACTGTTGAAAACAGAACGTCAAAGAATTTTCCATTAGGTATTTCTAATGTTTCTGCTATTGTCAGGACACTGTGCATGGAAGATTTTTGAAGTCAGTCAACATAGTTATGGTACCCTGAGATCACTGCCTGCAAGATGTCATATAACAAAAATCTGTAACTTCAATTCTAGTAGAAAGGTCTTGCTTCTCAGCTCCATAGGGGAAACAGAAGTTCTAGTCTTTCAGATAAAATTACCTAAAAACACATGTAAGATAGTCATCATTAAAACTAGTATGTGCACTTTTTTCCTAAATGAAAACTGGTGAACCTCGAGAAGCTCCCCTTGAATAAGACCAATGACACTGACCATTTGACTCACATTTCTGGCCACAAATTATTTAAATGTAACTGAAGCTCCTGGTTACTTGTGTTTTGCTGATAGGCGTAACTGCCACTTGACAGAAATCTAGGTTCATTCTGAGTCAAGCAAAAGTTCAGCACAATGAAGATCTTCCTTTTTCAATGCCTGATGAAAGAAATTTGGATTGTTGACCAAACTTTTTAGTCACTTCCCATGGGAAAAGAAGTTCTTTTGGAGGACAGTGCTGAATAGCTTGGCATATGCTGACACTTCCTTACAGTCTCTTCAATAGCAGAATCATTTCCAGGCCACCAGACACAGTGAATAATTCCTGAATGTGCTACATGTGGTGTGGCTGAGATGACAGTACTGCCATCTGGAACAATAACAAAATTTCCTCAAAACAGACATCCTTTATGGAAGGATAACTCATGCAGATCATGTGTCAAGGCCTTCATTTCTTTTGACATTTCCCTACTGGACTTTGCGGACACAAGCAGAAGCACACTTGGAGCATCAGGATGCTATTGCAGATAGAAGCTACATGAACCACACCTGTTGCCTTTGTTCTATTTACAAGTGTTAGGAAGGGTACAGCACCCAGTGATATATAGAAGCAGGTATTGTGCTCTGATTTCAACCAGATATGAAGAGGTTGCATTGGTACTGGGCATGGACAAAGATGAAACCTCACCAGTGATTGAGACCCTACAGACTAGAGATACCTGGAGAAACTAAGGAATCTTCCCCTTATCTGCATGACTGAACAGAGGTGCAGCAGCTTACAACAATGTCTTTATTTCATTCCTCTTGCAATATCATTGTTTTATTCTCCAACCAGTCTGCCTTCTCTCCTGGACCCCTCAACTATATTTTCTATCCCCCAACTGAATTTTCTTTCATGCACCTTTTATTAATGAATTAAACATTCAATGAATTTTACACATTATTAAATTAGCAGAAACTTTTCTTTCTATTAAACCCGTGTACAAACTAAATGTATAACATGTATGAGAGCTACATGTTTGAGTTAGGAGTGAGGGGGTGGTTCTCTGAGAGATTGGACTAGTGTCTACTGTTAGCATGGTTTTGAATTATTTCAACAGCACTTTTAGACATCAACAATCCATTTTCAGAACTTCTCAATTTCTTGTGATGAAATTTGTGGAATCAATTTGCTTTGTCCTGTGTGAAACTAGCACAAAGTTTGGTGTATCAGATGAGATTCAGAAGCAGGGTCTATGCAAGAGATGTTTCAAACTTATATTTTTAAGTAGTAAAGCACAAAGCTTGTCTGTCAATTAAAATGAAAAAAATTTGATAAGTACACAAAAGAAATATGAAGGAAAAATACAAAGATGTGACAGTGAGTTCTATTCTTCTCCCAGTCATCAGTAAGCAGCTTGACTATAAATGCCCAATCTGTAAATACTTGTGTAAAACCTTCGATGTCTGTATGTGTGATTCCTTGCCACTGTCAGACTCTCTGCAGGCTGGGGTGGGCTTTAAAACTGTAGCTGTTTTATTCTTTAGCCTATTTTGTATATAGAACAAAATAGGATACTGTGTATTTTTCTGGCTGTTAAAAATTTGAGAGCACTTCTATGGTTCACCATGTATGACTGCATATTTAATCTCTGATTCACTGTTTCCTCTAGCAAAGATTTCTGTGATGAGGAAGAATTGTATATAAACAGAGCTATGAGATTTCTCAGAAAGCATTCCATTTATACAGAAAGTAGTATAGAATAACATAAAATGAAAACAGAAGTAAAGAAAGTGTATTGATAAATTCTCTTCTCAATAATATATACTAAACTAGTTGTTCTGCCTTTCTGTACTTTTTATACCAAGATGAAGTTACATATTTGCTTGTATATAGTAAATGGTTTTATAAAACAAGATAATTTTATTGCATTTTCTTGACAGTGTACAAAAATTATTTTGGGTTGGCAGGTTTTTAATTAATAAAGAATGAAAAATTCTCGATGTTTTACATACATTCTGAAGTGTTTTTGTATATATCTGTGTTAATAATAGAGGAATAGTATACAGTACACACATAGTAACATGGTACCGTGAATTTATGATAAAGTACGTATATATTTTCATGGTTTCCAAATCCTTCAAAACCTCTGATTTCACCCTATCATTTTCCTCCTTGTTTTTCATGCTCTAGCCATCTGGGATCCTTCCCACTTCTTAGAGGAGGAGCGTTTTCTTTTCCCTCTGTATGAAATAAAACCGTGCACTCTAGAACTTCATACACTAGGTGTCAAATTCAATTTTACTTTCTCTATTTGGCTTTTACTGAAAAGCTAGTGAAATTGACTCCTACTACTTATTTCTGACCTGTTATTATTTTTTTATTTTTCTAAAATCATTTGTTGCATATTTTCTTGTTTATTGTATTCCTTCCCTACCCCTTTAATATGTAACCTGTGAAAGTCAATTGCTTTATTCACTATTTTACTTCTTACATCAAGAATTGTATTTAGCAAAGAGCAAACACTCAATCTATGTCTATTAAATAAATTCAATGACTGACTGTCTGACTCAGTGAATGAACAAATGTATCTTTAGGCCATTAAGCATATGCCTCTAAAAATTTGATTAGTATAAATGATAAGCTGAAAGTACTCATTTGAAAATATGCAATATCCACAGTGATCCTAACATGGCAACCTGCAAAAAGCTATTATCATATGCTAATGTTAGTTTCATACTTAAATTTAAGAAAATGAAAAGCAAATTCCAGACATCACTACTAGTGCATTGATAAAAATATAAGAAATTAAATGCAAACAGTTGTTAGAAACAAATACAAGATAGATTTCTTTCATGTTTGAATCCTGACATATGTGAATGTCCACCAAAACAAGGGGGTTAGGGGCAGGAAGTCGGATGTTGTGAGGAACTGTACTTAGAACTCCAGTAGGGTTTTGTAGCCCAGCATCACATGAGCTGTTGGCTGAGGCATAAGTGTCCTTGCTTCTTCCTTCTGTGGTGCACCCTGGCTCAACCAGCAGGTCCTCCTTTATCTGTCACTCCCATGCCACTGCACACAGATGATTTTCTTGATATGAACAGGTGCTACTCATGTGTTCATATCAAGAAAATTGTCTTGTTGGTTTTATACAAATGAAACATCAACAAGCATGAAATATTAAATATACGGGGGGCAGACACCCTGGAATGCAGAGAGATCAAGGGGATTTTGAAAGTTCCACTGAGGAATAAGGATTCAGAACCCATTTTAGTATCAAAGCAATAAAATATCAATCACTAGAATCATTTAACAGATCAAGAGACTGCAATGCAAATGTAGTGATTCTCGGAATTCTTTGTACATGAGATTGCCATGTCCCACTCAAATAGCTATTTGATAAAGTCAGATTATGGGTCAAACTGCTTTGATGGCTGTGATATGTAGATGACAGTGAAAGGTGTTTTCTTACTGTGTGAAACATTGACCAACAGTTTCCTAGACTAACATATTTCTATTGTTCTGTAACTAGTGAATATTTAAAACAATATGCAATCTCATAGCTCTAGTGCTTCTTTCAATAGAGCTATTATACAACAACAGTGCTAATTTTGGATTATGAGGCTTAGGTACACAGAACTTTCAAAGAGCAAAATTATTTGAGAAACAAATTACTCCTTATGCACAAATGCCATAATAAACCAAGACCATATTAAGCCTTTATGAGAACTGGCTCTTTGCCAGCAATAGTTATTAGAAAATTTGGTTATTTTGCTCCTACGACTATAAATTACCTATTATGAAACACTTATTCTCTAAAGATTTGCTTCTTGTGCCAATTTAAAATTCTAGTGAAACAGATTAGCAGAAAATTAAAATAGAAATAATTAGGCTATTCTTTCTTCCTTAAAATACCCAAAGCTGGAAGTTTATTAATGTTATCATGACTTGTTTCTGAAATATGCCATTTTTATAGTAGTTTGTATGTTGTCTTTTGATAAACTGTTTTTAACATGCAGATGAAAGAACAGAAAAAGGCTACATTTTATTTTATATATGCGTGTCTGTGTTTTTTTTTTTTTTTTACCTATTCATGTTTAGTATTTTATAATGAACCTTGGTAAAACACCCTATTAATTTTATGAACTTATAAAGAACATAGATTTCCATGCATGTGTTATGGTTTATATCTAGGTTTCTTCCCCCAAAAGCATCATATGTTCATAGGTGGGGCTTCTGGGAGGTGATTGCCTTATAAGAGTGTGATACTCATCAGTTGACTAGTACAGCAATGAGTTTATAGCTAAGTGTGGTGGGAACTGAAGTCTGGTTGGAGGAGGTAGGTCACTGGAAGTGTGGGCTGAAAGAGTCTAGCCTCCTCCCTCCTACCTTGATCTCTCTTTGCTTCCTACCACCATGCCATGGGCTGTTTCTCCTCTGTCATGTGCCCTGTCTTACAGTCAGGCAACTATGGACTCTGGGCCAAAATTAAGCTTTCCTCCTTTAAATTGTGGGTGCTGGGTATTGTGTCTCAGCAATGAGAAGGTAGCGAGGGCAGTATGTCTTAGCATTTATCAAGACAAATCTTTCTGGTATGTCTTTATTGTTCGCTCAAAAGATGTGTCAGATAACTCCTTTTTGTGGAAATGGAAACACAATTCATGGAATCCATGTTATTTTACTTTTTTCAGTGTCTGTGTGTGACATCTAAATTAAATGTTAGGGTGGTAGGTATGCACAGTATTCTAATTATTGTTAGATTTTTAAAAGGAGCAATATGCATGTTTTCTTCTCTCACTTTCCATCCCTCTCATCTCCTTTTTTTCTCTCTTTCTCTCTGAATGTACAGGGAAAATTGTTTCCTCTGACAGATTAAAAACATTAGATTCCATCCTATCACAATAATTACTGCTTACTTCTTGTACTGTCATTAGCAAAGTAACCCTAACACTAATATATAGCAATATAGTGAATGATGAATTCAAGATGAAGTTTATCATAGAATGTAGTCACAATGGAATGGGTAGGTGCACAAGACAGAACCTCTCAGCAGCCATTATCTCGTAGGCAGTGCGCAAAAACATTTAAACAGTTTAGGTTTAAAAATTCAACACATAGTGGTTTACATATGCAGAGTCCAATGATAATATATACATCAGGAGAAGAAAAACTAATATAAATATTTTAATGCTTACTTTATTGAGACATCGTGAGACTGATACAAGTTACCTTTAGCCTCTACAGTTAAAAATACGGTGTTCAAAGTGGGAGTCATTAGCTTCCGTTTATTAGTATAGCAAACTGCTGAAGTGAGTACATTTTTTTGGCACACTCTGATATTTTTACTGACTATAGTTCATGATCAGAAACAGCCATAGTTACAGGAAAGTGAAGACGTGTTTTGTGTGTCTTTTCTGTGAAAAAGGCAGTGTTCTTAACTCATCTATCTGTACTTGGTGTCTAACACATGGTAGATCAAAACTTTTATGTCAGTTAATAAAGGAGTGAATTTAGTGAGTGACGGCACACTAAGATTTATTAGGTTTGACATTGTACCCCTGAGAGTTTATGTTTTTCCCTTGATCATTCTCTATCTCAGTTACAGCTTAGACCTAGTGCTTAGATTTTCTTTCCTTGAATATATAAAGCTCTTTTTCCCTATTCACACTAATTTCTTTTTCGTTTTAAACCTCTTCTCAAAGCTAATCAGGGTAGGGTACTTTCTTTCTGGTTGTTTAAGTCTTTTCTGTCCAGAGATATTTTCTAGACCATTAACTCCAACTATCAATATTGGAAGGATATGTGTATTATATACTTGTATTTTTAAATATAATACAAACATATGTATGTACTGTATTTTACACACACATATTCTGTAATGCAAAATATTTATACTTGGAACATATGTCTTCCAAACTTCTGGGAACTGTTCTCATCTTGCATCTAGAAGAGTACTTAGCTTAAGGTAAGTAGGTGCTTATAATAATGTAGTGAGTGTATAAGTGAGGGCTGTAGAATTGTTTCATGAATATTTTCTTGAGGTCATCCAATTGATACTTCTATAAGGAGAAAGTATGTGGTGAATAACAGGAATAAGTCAAAAGACCACTAGCTAAGACTTCTGATTTTTAAATCACATTTTATTGCTGATAAAGAAGTGTGAAATCTTTTAATACTTGGAAATTGGTCCATAAATTACTTGTGATAAAACGAAAGAACACCACCAAGAAGTTTTACAGTTTAAAATTGCTTTGCTTTATCATATGTGTCTATTTGTCACTTCAAATAGTGACAGGAAACATAAAATTTTGTCTGACTTGAGATAACATCAACTCATAATAGTTCTCTGTCTGTTGCCTTTTGTACTACACAAAAGTCCTGAATTTAAAAATCCTTTTACATTTTTTCTCAATATGACACGCCCCCCAACTGTCATGCAATATTTAAATAAATAATGATTACATAAAAATATATAGGTGAACATGAACGTGTTCTGCCCTGCGGTTTTCATGTTTGGCTTTTCAGCCCAACTTGGCCATGGGCTTATTGTGAGCCTTCTGTTCTTGGTGTCTTCTTTCTTTCCCCCTCACATGAGATAAGAATTCGACCTCAAAGATCCTTAACATGACAAAATTATATGATTCTGTTAAATATAATTTGGTCGATTGAGTTATATCAATTTTAAACTGATTTTCAAAACTACATCCTAGTGTTCAAGTTTTGCCAAATGTCCCTTTTTGATAGCTACTGAGTCCATGAGGGGCACTGGTCCTTATGAATCCCAGAGCACCTTGGATGGGATTTTAGTCAGTAATTTAGAGACTAGTGATTTAGGTTCTATTTTGTAATCTGAGAAATCTAAATAAAAAAACATAAAAGTTCTCCCCATCAAGGTAATATTTTGTTCCACAGAGAATTTAAAGCCATGCTGCAACAAAAAACACAAGGCTATTCCTGGTGCCGTACTTTAAAAGACTCAAGGATAACAATATTTTCTAATGCTTTCTATGGATAAAAAGTTTGCTTACTTTACCTACAAATTGTATTTGCCTACGTTGAGGGATCTTTTCTCATTGAAATTCCTTTGTTGCTTGGGGAAGACACAGTAAATCATTTAAATTACATTTATAGTAGAATTTGTGTATGAAAAGAAAGAAGCTTTTCAAGAAATTAATGGGAATGTGTGCACACATGTCTGAATGTGTGTGTTGAATTTTGCATCTGAGAAGTTTCTGGAAAATGATTTAAAATAATTTTTACTTTTATTAAATTATATTTCAATAGAGAAATTACAGATAAACCTTAGTACAATTGCATATAATTTTGATTAATTTTAGGATAAAATAAAAATGAATGTGAAACACCAACATTGCTCTTTATTGATATCAATTCATGGATATAGGTAAGAAAATAGAACATGGGCTGAATATTGTTTGTTTATAACAGCAAACACAACATAACTACAATTTTGGTAAATCCATAAAATTTAGTTCACACTCTATAAAGATTCCAAAAACATGAAAAGAACAAAAATAAAGTTTAAGGGATTCTCCTGAATGAGAAAAAATTTATGTTGCATTTCTGTCTGGCAAAGAATGTAAGTCAGACACAAGCTTAAATATCTCATGGTTTCTCTTATATGAGAAATTGAAAGAATAAGAACAAGAAAGATAATAGGAAATAGGTGATATGGAGAAATATAACTTCCAACCTCTTAGATGTTAAATGTCCTGAGTTCATGGTCCCACAACATGGAGAAATAAAGTCTCGAATCAAATGAATAAATTAGGAGAGTTTAATTGGAAATAGAGAAAGAATAGCTCCTGGATTTCCAGGAGAGATCCCAAAAGGGGGACCACCAAGGCTTTTTGAAAAGGTAATTTATAGAGCAAAGTCGCAGTGTGGGAACAGCGTGGGTAAAATACAGTCAACGTGTAGGATAACAAGTATAGCTTCTTAACTAATATTGATCACATATAATCTCAAGTTACTGCTTCTCTCTTAAGGAGGCATGTGGGACGGGCCATTGCATCTTCCTCTGGATGCCTGGCCTTCTTCCGATGCGCCTCCAGCCACAGCTCTGCTAGGTTTCTTATTGACTTCCTTGAGAGTTCAGTCCCTCCCTGACTGCATATTAACCTCTATCTAATTTGCCTTCTTATAATATAGAAAGATAGATCAAGGAGTAGATGGAGGGGAGCCGGGAAGGAGAGACGAGATGAAGAAAAGAATGGAAATATGCTATGTACACAAGTCAACTCCTTACAAAGAATGTAAAATTGGACCAGAAATGTGCTAAAAATTTTTTTTACTTCTACCTAAATAGATTCAGAATTAGGAAATTGACAGAAATTGAGATTTTTTAAGAATGAAAGATACTTATTCTATTATGAAAAAATATTCATATTGAGTCAAATAATGAATATACTATTATGACAGTATTGCATATAAACAATAAAACATAAATTGGAATATGATGGAACAATTTCAAAAATGAAAAGTTTTTAATTTGATTTTTATCTTTTTCATTGGATCATATATCTTGGCTTGTTGTATTTCTGTATGTTGTATTTCTCTATTTTATTTATTTAGTAATGATACATTATCATTTAAAATTGCAGTAAATTTAGCTTTTCAATCCTGTTGCATAATGTGGTTTTCACAGACCCATTAAGGGAGGCAGAACAGATTTAATTACTTCTATTTTAGGAATGAAAAAATGAAAATTTAGAGAAATGTGGTCTCTTGAAAAGGTAATAAATTAAAACACCCAGATTCAGCCAAGTGTTTTCATTCTGACTCCAATTTATCAAACCTAATCACAATTCTCTGTTTTAAAAATAAATTTTGCAAGAATTACTAACATTAGATTTGAATTCTAACTTTCTTGTAGCTTATATTCTACATTGTAGTGTGAATTTTTACCTCTTGGGTTATAATACATAAATAAAAGATAAGCATAGAGGTATATTTCCCTTGTCAAATGATTGATTTACCTGGGGCTCAAATTACTTTTTACTCCCTTCCCCCAAAAAAGTGAAGAGTAGGAAAGAAATCTTGCCAAAGTTGGTCCTAACTTAACCTTCTTCTAATGATCTTTATGAAACTTCTCCTTTTTGTTATTTCTCTTACACTCAGGAAAAGAAAGGAGCAAGAACTAATGAAATGTGCTGGGGGTTTCTCAACTGTGAATCTTCAACCTCTGACATACAAATGCATACAGCATTTATCACTGATCATCTTCAACATGTGGTGCTTTTTTGGCAGTCTGTAATTCACTGTGCCTGAATTTCTGTGTTTACTTTTACTTTAAATGTGTTTTTCCCAGTTAAACTCTTCATGAACATTAAATTGAGGAAGTATCCTGAATGTGGAACATAATACAAATTCAAAAGAAAGTGATAGCTCAGTTAACTCAGCTAGTGGAGGACGAAGATAGCATCCTACTTTATTTAAGTTTATTTAATTTTAAATCAAATATAGCTTGGTTTTAAATATAGCGTGGTTTTAAATACTTCCTTTTCATCAGTGGTTAAAAAAGTAAAAATATTAGTAAAACTGGATTCACTGTAGCTGGTAATATACCCATGTAAGCATCTAAAATTTACTTATTTCTCATTGTATATTATTTCTGAAAGCAAATTTAAAATATTAGAAAATGTTTTAAAAATTATTATAGCATAGAGATGTATAGGTAAAGGCTAGAATTCTCATAGATGATACAAACAGTTAAGTACCCGCCACCTCTTTCTCTCATTTTCCACACATAAATCTCACCAGACTTGTCTAATTCAAAGTTTTGGAGACTTTGCCTGACAAGCTGACTTACAGATGAAAAAAATCTAATTAAATTTCCTGTTGATTACTTTACAGTAATATTCAGAGAATTCCATAACACTCGAAAGATTTTTCTTCTAAGCTCTCGTTGTATATATTGCAAATCACTTTTTCCCCCTTTTTGAGGTATGTCCTGATATTGATGTTACTTTTTTCAAAAATCAGAGTTTACAGTTATTCAAGTGATTTTGAAACATTTGTTTTAGAAGAATTCAAATGCATATCCATAAAATAGTACCATTTTATTTTGTTTTTGAGACTAACTCAACATTATTAAATATAAACTTTCAAAGAAAATATGATACAATTTTATATGTGTCAGGAAATTAAATGTCCCAAGTGAAGGTTAATTCATGAAATGAAACATTGACTCAGAGTATTTTTTTCATAAGCAAGATTGAAAGACTAAAATTTAGCACAATGTGAAATTGGATTGTCTAAGAATGAGCATTTAAAAAACTGTGATACATATGTATTAACTTTCCTGCACTTCAAGGTTATTTTCAATAAAACATTAGCATAGATGGCATATAGGTTACTGATGGGCTGAGTTTTGAAAAACATTGACTTAGTGAAACATTTGATAATGAAGCTGAAATTAAGAGATGTAAAATGAATTATTCTAAATCATGCAATTTGAGAATAGAGAAGAAAAGATTTTTTTATTTTTTTAGCTGTCTTAGAATGAGCAGCAAGAAGAAAGATAAGGAATCTATGTTTTTAAGAAGCAGCAAGCGAAATGTAATGTCAGAGTATGAACCATATTTTGGGAAAAACTTAATCATAAGTTATTGAACACTGATGGGAAATGTAAACTTTTTATTAGATTTATCCTTTGAACATGTGAAGAACTTTATTTGGTGCTATTTTTATACCGTTTTTCCAAGGTAAAGAGAATATAGTACTTGAACATTCATCAAAATTGAATTAATTTTGTGTTTGAACTATCTTGCACATGCACATTTACCAAAACAAAGCAAAACAATTTTTTGGGAAAAGATAAAAAGGTAGAAAAAGCACCTCCATCCAAGGAGCTCCATGGTAAACTCTAGCAGTTCAATCCATGTATACACTTCACGGGCAACTTTGCTAACAAAGAAATGTGAAGCATTTTTGTCTTCTTGTTCTGTGTGGCATGCAGACAGTGCACGGTCAGTCCATGACGTCTAGGTAGGCAGTTGCATTTGCAGTTTTTAAAGGTTCCTTTGGCTGTCAAGCAAAGCTAAGGGTAACTACTGCTAGTAGAAGTAACTGTGCTGTGTCTATGAAGGAGGGAGGCACTTGACTAATGAGCGAAAGGAAAGGATCACTGAGGAGAAATAAATTCAAAAGCCTGTTTTAACTTGTATATATTCTTATGCAGAGCGAGATAAAGAGAATTCAGTTACCAGGTCAGCATGAGCCCAGAGCTCTGCAGTTTATTCTGTTGGATTCAGCACCGCCAGTCTTCCTCACAGCCTTGAAGAATTTCACAAAGCAGCCCCTTAGTGTGTCCTGTCACTCTGAATGCCCTTTAGTCCTGCAGCATGGTTCCTTAGCTCATGTTGAGGGATTTACACCACACCTTCAAGGACAAAGGTCATGCATCTTAGGTACCTTCTAATTTGGAGAATGACTTAAGGTTTCAAGACTAGGGAGATGTTTTATATTTCGCTCTCCTTAAACTTCCAGTTCTCAATATTCAGTAGTGAATTGAATTTGATAGAATTGGAGACCAAAAAACAAAACCAACTGCTGTTTTATGCTCCATTGGTATTTTGAACAGTTTAATAGATTTGACACAAATATTATTCTTGTATTATTCAAAAAGAACACTTAAAATTCAGAAATTAGAGAAGAGAAATACAGTAAATATGGCAGTCTTGATTGATGTAACTGGGTTAGGTTCTTCCTCAGAAAAGGGAGTTAGTTTTTTAAGAAGCAGTTCGATATCCCCTTGTACAAGTTGATTTGTAATTGGGATGTCATTCTAACGAAGGAAAATTTCCTCCTCATCTGTCTGCATGATATTAATTTTCTATTTAAAAAGAAATGTTTATTATTAGGTATTATTAGGAAGTTGTTTTAATCAGTTAATCTTTTTTCAAATAATTATATCACTCATCTGTCCCAAAGGATGGTACTGGTAGGTTAGAACAATTAAAAAAAAAAGCCTACAAATATCTGTGAATTTAATTTACATAGCATGTGACAGTACATTTCATTTACTTTAGTAATATTAGTTTCCTGATTAAATTAGAGTTCATTATTTGTTGACATCTGGCAAGTAGCTGGGATAAAAGAAAGTATCTAGACACTGGCTTTAACTTTAACATTCTCTAGTATTAAGAAGTTCAAGTTATTTTTCTCTATAATGTATTTCTTGTTTAGTATCCTGGCCTTTTATCTTCCAAGCTAAGCAGACACAGGTTTTTGTGTGTGTGTGTGTGTAGTTATAAACCTCTTCTACTAAATTAAACTTTTGTTTCTACTTTTAATGTTCATGTTTTCATTCTTTTAGTAAATATTTATTGAATGCTTAATTCATAGTAGATATAGTGATGCAAGGAATAGTCCCTTAGCTCAAAGTTTATGATGCAATTAAAGATATGACATAGGTAGAAATAAATACAAAAGAAGATAGTATACATTAAATGATATAGAGGATAAGAACAAATGTGGTAGGAGTTCAAATGTGAGAGAACCCATTTTAGACAAAATCCTATTATAGAATCCTGTGAGGTTCTCCAAATTATACACTGAGTGTTATTTGGTGCTTTTCTGTACACCAAAACCTGAGGGAAATAGCAGCACATTGAAATAATTATCCTTCATTTCTGTAATGATTCTGTAGCTTGATAAGGTTTCCCCTTATTTTGACATCACGTTGTTAAAGGGGTACAGAATTGTTTTTGTGCATATTCTATTTGCAGTTTTCTTAAATGTATATGTATATAGACAAAGACTGAAAGGAAAGCTATAAATTGTTTATCATGATTTTATTTTCATAGTTTTCGATGTTAACTATTATATTTCTAATTATATATATTTCAAACACAATTGTCAGGGTATTACTACCTCAAGTTACTGGTATTTCAGCCTTCCTCATCAGAGGAGGCAAAATAATTGCTGACATGACACATTTTGTGGTCTCTTGTCATCAATAAAATGACATCCATAACAATAGTTTTATTAGCTGTAATACAGAGTATTGAAATTAAAAAATAAAATAAAATGGATACTGCAAGATGTGGCATAGTGTACCTCCTTAATAAATCTTATCTGTAATAGTTATCACGGATGTTTATCTACTCTACAACATCCAGATTTCATAATGAATAAGCAGAAGGGAAAATTCAGCTAGTTCTCCCTTTTCTTGCTTGCCATGGAAAGTCATGTGATCAACTCTAACACTTATGTTTGTATATTAAATTCAACTACGTCACTGTAAGAAGTGGAAACAGAAGTTTATTCACTAGAGATCTTCTTTCTTGATTGTCCTAGAAAGGTCAGTGTTTTTTTCTCCATTCTTCCCACTTCATACACAGATAAATCAGAGGCAAGAAATTCATAGTCCACACAGGGTACACTTTCTCTGGAAAACTTACAATATTTGTCTTATCACTAGACTGTGGAACTTTAGATGGAATATTTTGTTAGTGTGTTTGTTCTTACATTTTACTTTACAGCTTGATATATTCTCTCCATATGCACTCTCAGAGATCAACATTCTGATGGTCTTTGAGGTGCCCACCAGCCTTTTCCACATACAGAGGATTATTAGTATTACTCATCCACACAGCTGAACTCTGAGACAGTCAAAACTTTTCTGTTCTACAAGTGTTATCTTCTTCTGGAATTCCCTGGCACAATATCAGTTTTATTCCTAGTCATAGTCCCAGGGTCTAAGTCAGTATTCAGTGCAAAAAGATCATTGATAATTGTTAAATGAAACAATCAGTTATTAATTTAAAGATCTCAATCACAAAGGAAAAAAGAAAGCTTAGTTATACTGGCATGTATGAAATTTATATGCAGAGACAGCTAAACATTCTATAGTGTTTCTCACTGTTCATCTGTTCTTGCGTCTTTCTTTATAGTCAAGCTTGTCAAGTGTTGAATATTGCTAAGAGTTTTTGAATTTCCAAACACAGTGAGCCTAGAAATGCAGTAGTCAAAATGAAATAAATCCAAGAATAACATAGAACTGCATATTCTTTCTTAGTTTTTAAAAAGAAAGAGTTAAAGCAGGTTTTCTTATATGAAAATCCAAGGTCTTCTTTTTTCTTTTCATGTACTGATTCAGAATTTCCTTCAAGAACTCATGATTCCAGGATGTTATCAGAGAATCAAGGCTCTTAGGCCAAATTCTCAAGATACGTTTATCACCATTCTGTGATAATGCTAGCAACTCAAGACAAGCAGATTGATTGAATGCAAATAAAATATTTCTGTTGGGACATTTGCAGAAGTATTAAGAACTTCTTGCATTTTGATACTCGTAGGTGGTATCTAAAGGGCTGCTTTTCTGTAGATTTGATGCAGAAGTTTAATCTCTTTCATCTTAGACATTTGTGAAGAGACACAATTTAGATAATGAACATTTTAGTCAATAGCACTTTTTAAAGGGGAACTTCTGCTAGCCTCCTAACTGATTTAAAGATCAAATACTAAAGTTTGACTTCCTTTTTTCTTATCATTAAGGACAAATAATGAGTGATTACAATTGTTTGACTTCATCTACTGCTGCAGTTTAAGGAAACTGAATTTTGAGATTCTGTCATGTAAAATGTATCTCATGGAAAGTGCTTTTTCTATTTCAAAGTAGTATTTTAAGTGCATCTTAAAAGATACCAATTCATAAAGACATATCCTAAGATGACAATAAATGTGTCTGTTTTATCACTTTGTGTGGCATTTCTTTCCTTCAAAAAAAGGGAACAGTATACTATTTCATGGTAAAAATGCGCACATTCAGTCACCGTCACAGAATTACTATTCTCAGAGCTCTTGACCTCTCTACCTACATACTACTCAACCATACCCAAATGATCATTTTTCTGGTTCTCTTCTTTTTCTGATTCTGTCTCTTGATTGCACAAACATAACTCTAACTCTCACATCTACAACTATATATTTGAGCAGTCAGATCCTTTCCTCAGTATTAGAAGGCTCTGAAAGTGCCCATGTGACAGGAAAACTCAGTGGAATACTTAAAACTTTAGCCAGTTTCATTTTTTCTAACTCCCTGATGACCTGCTTTACAACACAAGTCAACATAGAAATTCTACATTTCTGATTCTGCCACTGTGCGTAGGCGATTGGACAGCTTTCTGTTTATAGACGTGTTAAGTTGTGGGCTAGGGGTACAGCTCCACGGTAGAGCCTAGCATGCGAGACTTTGATCCTCATACCACGAAGAAGCAGACAAACAAATGTCGTGTTGCCATGTTCAGATACTTGCAGTACCTTTCACTATATTTATTTTGTAAATTATGTTATCTTTTAGAATGACTTTGAAATATTTTATGAAATATATGCTTTTCTATGATGTGCCGATATGAGTAGTGTCATGAACAATGACCTTAAAAATACTTTAGGCATGATTTAAAGGTGATTAAATAATAACTTTATCTTCTGCACGTTTATTTAAAACAAACATTAGAATTATTTGTATGTTAGTCTTTAAAAAGTATATACTGATTGCATTTCAGTTTTCATTATGTGCTGATGATTGGCTCAAATCTTATTTCATTTACTAAACATTAGTGTCAGCCTGAGCAGATGATGACTCAGAAATAATCTCAAAAAATACACAGGTTCAATTATTGTTACTCAAATAATTCAGTTTAGATATATTTGGTGGGACAGAGTGTTATTTTAGAAGCAAGGTGAGATTTTTCATCCTTAGTTTTACTCTTGAAATAGGATTCCAAGCTGATGGCACCTCGTTTACGGCTCATCAGAAACCGTGAACACTGCAATATGGGTTGATTATAGTGCTAAATATCAAGCCACACAGAATACTATTTGCCAGGTGTGATTTATGCATATTTAAAAAATACTTCCTTTAAAACTGATATTTGTTTTATACATGAAGGATATTTGTGAATCTTAAAAGCAAAAAATAACCTTATGCATAACAATAAATTATTTTAGTAAAATATTTTTAAATAAGGAGACATTTGTAACAATTTTTTTAAAGTTGTGATTAGCTTGCCCAGATCTCTCATTTTAAAATTTCGAATACACAGTACTGTCTTCAAGGTTTTAAATTAGAAAAGTGCAATTTCATTTTACTATGAGATTTTTTAAAACATTCGCCATAATAATATACCTGTAGCCAAGATTTTCCCAGAAGAATTTTTATGTTTGATTATAAAGTCCTTAAACTTGGTATAGCTCATATTACAAAAAAAAAAAACAAACAAAAAAAACTACTGTGAGAATCATGAATCCTTGCATTCCTGCTTCCACTTTATAGTTCTCTCTTACTTTGACTTCACTGGTGTAGTTGTAACTAATTCTTATTGGTAGTTCTTTGTCTTATCTTGCATCCTAGATGTGCAGACTCTTCTGACTTAAACAGAGGAAGTCCAGCGGTACAGTTCCCTCCTTAGGATGGCAGAGCAAGTTTCTTTTCCCAGAGTGCCTGAGGTCTGGAGTTGATTTTTACACAGCCTAAGGCTATAGCGTAGAACAGACAGACATTGGAGATTTGCATGTCTTTGCTTTTTTGTTTTCTTTTTACTGAGTCTGGGTTGATGAAGGGCAGTAGAAGCAGCAGGTCAGAGAAGCTCTCATGACAGTTCAGGCTCTGACTTCAGGTGCGGATGTTATGTTGTCCTCTTCATCATGTCATGCACTGTCGGTTTAACTAATCAAAACTTGTAATGTGCATGCACCATTATACTACAAAGAATAGCATTATTCTGTATCATGAGTGTGCACATATGTGTATGTATATGGGAGTATTTGTCCAAAATAAATGGTGTTTTGCAATAAATTCTTTTTAAATTTCCTTATGTTTTCCTTATGTCTTGGAAATTCATTAGGCAAGTTATATGGCTTTGTGATGAAAATAAAAAATATGTTTTCTCTAAAAGTGAGACAGCACATTGTTTATTCATGGTTAGAAAGCTTAAGCTACAAATATTAGCTATTATATCCATGTATACATGAAAATTTCCTCCTTGTGATCATGAAGATGGAAAAAATAATAAAAACATAAAATAAATTTTAAAGATTAATAACTAATCAATATTGAACAAATACTATATTTAAGGTCTAATATTAATCATAAAATATATAACATGCTAATTTACTGAATGATCTTTTCTTTTAATTTAAAAACAGGTTGTTGCAGATCTATAAACATCTCAATGACACTTTAAAAGTAGTTTCTTAAGCTAAAAGATAAGTTTACTTGTGCACATGAACTGTTAAGCATAAGATAAAATGCTACCTAAAGAATTTCATTCCAGCAAACATGAAATATAAATTCCAAGTAAATAATATGAACAAAATTTATGAGGCATATTAATGAAAACATTTTGAAGTAAAATTGTGCATGCAGCTTGTCTAGGAAAATGTTTTAAATGACAGATAATGAAAAGCACTAATGACTTAGTTGGTGAAAAGACAGAGAAATCAGTGTCATATATCTTGTTGAATCAAGGAGCCAAGCCAGAGATTCACTTGCACATTCTTTGTACAAATTTAATGTAACAAGGTGTAAGACATATCTGTGAGTCAGCACTCTAGGAGAGTGAGGCAAGACAATTGAAATTTCAAAACCAGCCTAGGCACAGAGAGATCTTGTCTCGAAATAAAATAAATAAGATTTGAGAACCTAGCTTAGTGCAAAAACCCTGAATTCAGTCCTTAATAGTGAAATGAAATGCAATTAACAAAAATCAGTTTTAAAAATAAAAACTAAACAGAAACAACATGCAAGTGTTCAAAATAGCAATAGCTATTAAATACATCACATTAATACCTTTGACTGTGTATCATATTGTTAAATGTTATAATGATAATATTTCCTTCAAATGTTTAATGGCATGGAGATGCCTGTAACTAAACATTGAAAGTACACATTAAGTAAGTAAAATTCTGTGTGAAGCATTAGATTATAGAAAGATAATAATAATTCTAAAATACACTAGAAAGACCAAAAAGAAAGAATGAATGCATTTTAAAAATATGAAGGAGAGCTGATACTTTAATATTGATGTCTATTTTTTTCTTGGACTTTGAACTTTTAAAAATTAAAATCACATGAAATTACAGTGTATATGCTCTGTCCTAAGAAAAGTCACATTAGAAACTGTTTTTTCAGAATAGTCCCTATTTTACTCATGTTATCCTCCATAGAGTTTAAAACAGTAACTTGTGGAGAGTTCTCAGCAATCGGAAAGAAAATGAATACTTGGTGGGGTGGAAGGATAAACAAAGTTTACCACCTGCTCCTTCTTATTAACTTTCTGAGAATCATTTGCTTTGTACTGGGTGTTGGGGCCATGGGCACAGTAGGAAGGACTATGAGATGACAAACACCCTAAGTCCTAGTTCTGCTCTTTCACTGCTCTCAGACATCGGGCAAGTCAGTGACCGCCCCATACTTACTTCCTTTCATGCAAAAGGAAGACTGTCGAGTAGAATGATCCTAACCCTCTGCTTCGTTGATGTTACAACACAGTGTAGTAGCCCCTGCGGAACTCTTCTTATTCTTCAAGGCTTTAAAAATGTCTGCTTAATGTTTTTCTTAAGGTTGGAGAGATAATTCATTACTTCTGTTTAAAGATTTCCTACTGTGCCACAGCTAGCACAGGTGAAAGAAATTAAATATGAAAGCATTAGCACTATAAGACTTCATCACCTACTCTGCTTAATTATAGAAGTCAGAACTACAAAATGAGATTTATGAAGATATGTGGAAATGCAGGCAATGTTTCAGGATAATGCAGGGTTGACGATGTGTTATTTTTGAACCTTAAATTTCCAAGGACTGCATAGGTAAAGAATGGTGGTATCATAAATCTAAAAGAGAAAATAGATACATCAGTCTGAGGCCGGTGAGTTTGAAGTTGACCCAGTCAAAATTTTGAATTTGACAATTAGTTTCTGAGTGTGAAAATTCAGATGACAAATAACTAGAAGCCATCAGGATCCTTCTGATTATATCCTATAGGCTCTAGGAACAATATAAAAAATACTGGATTTAAATTTAAACCAGAATGTTAATTAAGAAGACAATCATTATAGTTTTTTCCACATACAAGAAATATGGACTGAAGTGTGTTCATAAGTGATCGTTCAAACTTATCCAGAATCAGTAAAAATCTAGAGGGGGTCACCTTTACTGAGTTGTGGGCTCTCTCCCCTTTTCTGTTTCTGTCTCCCTCTCTTTCTTGCAATTGTTTTCAGTGATTTGAAGTTTATTATTTTTCAATGTCTGATAATGGTATTTTCAAGGTTCTAGATGATGATTTATTGCTTGAATTTATATGAATGTTTAGTGTTATCTTGAATGGCCAGAGGGACAGACTAAACCAAGTTTCACTGAATTTTATGAATAAAGGGTTATATTTGACATTTGTCAAATGACATTTGTCATTGAAAATAAGAACCTATTTAAGTAAGAAAGCTGAGAGACCCAGCTTGGCAATATTTCAAGTGAAGACCACCAAAGTGGTTGCAGAACTATTGGGCTTCATTAGTATAAGTACAAATTTTAGACAGAACAGTTCTGTTGTACACAGTGTTTGCCTGATTTCATGCTGAGTATTTAGTTATGTAAAGTCTGTTTAACAGAATGATTTTTAACTGGAATAAATTCAACAAATTAGATTGTTAGAAATTCTCAAAATTACGTGTAGTATACCATGCTTATTTTAACTGCCTGATAGTACTTAACTAGTTTTCTGGTATGAATAATTATAGTTTTCTCTTAAAAATCTTTGTTCCTTCCACTCTTACATTGAAGGTGAATTTTACTTTACAATCTGTCCCTAGGATAGGCCAAAGGGGGTTCTTGAAATAGCATTAAGGTCAGGTACAGATATACCATGTAGACATGCTTTTTGTTAATGCTCAGTGTCCATTCTGGCCAGTTTATACCTAATAAGTATGTATTTTATATATATATATATATATATATATATATATATA
The DNA here is from genome assembly GCA_004363535.1 of Dasyprocta punctata. NCBI lineage: Eukaryota > Metazoa > Chordata > Mammalia > Rodentia > Dasyproctidae > Dasyprocta > Dasyprocta punctata. Next base: position 37,890 of record RJWM01010535.1, on the reverse strand, counting down.
TATTCATATATTTGTATGTCATAATCATATATTTATTAATCAACATTTTTTATGTGCTATTCCCACAGAACTTAATTTCATTATTAGTTTGAGGACATTTTCTCCTTTCCACTAAACTCATAAAGACATATGTCTGGAACTATCCTAGCATTAAATTGGGAATCTTTGAGGCTAATATAGGTAAATGGTGAATCAGTTTTAGAGATGGTGTTATGGCCTGTGTCTAGATGTCCCCCCAAAGCCTAATGCAGTCACGGGGCAGGCTCCTAGAATTTGTGTTCGGTCCAATGCTGGAATTATGGGTGTGAGTGCTACACCCATCCTAGGGTAGGTAGTCTACAGATAATATAAGGGACATAAAGAGTCTTTTCTCTTCACATTCCTCCCTTTTTGCTTGTGTTGCTTATGCTGTCTTCCACTGCTATGAACTATCCTCACACATCATGTAGGAAAACACACACATACACACATACACATGCACACACACACACACACAAAAACTGGGAGATGATTATCTTCTGAAAGAAAAGAGGGAAAGATACATATAGATGTTTAGAATGTGGTCAGAGATATCTGTATTATTTATAGAGCACCAAAGTATTTGTCTAGTGAAGAAGAATATGTTCACAGTAGACAAATTCAGGGCTATAAAAGGAAGATCATCTATACAACTTCAACTGTCTAATAAGGAAACCAGCTGTCTTCTATGATAGGTACCAAAATACAGTCTTGTATATAATAAATTGGGGTTGAAATGTCCACTTACTATTACTAAAATCTTCGTTAATTTTTGACTAACTACTGTGCTAGACATTGTACCAGGCCCTCTATATATAATTTCAGTAGATTTGGTACTGTCCCTAAATGAAAAAGTCAGGTGCAGAAGGTGGAGGAACTTTTCCAAGGTAAGAAAGCTCGTGATAAATAGCAATGATGAGCATCAAGCCCAAGATGTCTGACTATTCTTTCATTGACATTCTCATAGTGCCTGAATTTTTATGGATTCAAAGCGATTATACAACTTTTTCTTTCATCAATATTTTAGCCATAATTTGCATTTTTTACATGAACTACTGTAGTCCAAACTTGAGTTTTCATTGATTTATGGACAATACGGTTTTGTGGAAGTTCTGAAAATGCACTAGAACCACTGTAGTATGTAAACTCTATGATGCCTAAAAGGTACCATGCCTAAGTATAATTGGTCCATGAGTCTTATATAACTCCTAAATAATAAAGCAAGAAACAAAGCAAAATTAGTTATAAAATGCAAAATAAACATGATCTAATTTCTGAGAGATCCTAACAGAGCTTTCAGGCAGTATGTATTCAAGGGCTAAGTAGGAAGGTGTTTTCTCAAGAGTTATATTCAACATGAACTATTTGAGAATTGGCGTAACAGTAGGATACACAGAAGAGAAATGTACTGCTATAAATGAGGCCCTGATACAAGTGTACAAGAGAATTCTGGCTAGGAATTGCATCATTAATTTAGTGTTTCTAATTGTATCACTAAAAGTAAAGAAAATATTGTCATAGTGCAGTTTCATTTAAACACTTTAGCCATTGGTATAGGTAATCTGGAAATCTAATTTGTACATATATTTGTAAAATCTTGTTATATACATAAAGTTTTATAATATTTATATCTTATATTTGCAAGTATATCTGTATATATGATACACTCATCCTCATTATGAGACTGCTGCTTAAAGTAACTGTATTTTATAATGTGAGACATACACTGTGGATTGCAATACTGATTAAGTCAAGATACACCTTGCCAAATGTAACTGCCAAATTGAAGTCATTTTTATCACTTAATTTCTCTGTTCTTTAAAAACAGGATTAAGAGCAGACTCATTATATGACTTATTAAATTAAGTCTGATAGTCCTGGGCTTTAACAGCAGATCCTGCTGTCTGCTAAGTAAAATCCTTAGGACTGAAGTCTTTGTTTTCTTATCTGGCAGCAGAGATCCTAATGTTTTCCTACGTCAGAGAATTATTCCTGGAATTCAATAATAGAATTTTAAATTTTCCTGTCTGCCTAGAGAAGTTACTAAACGAAAAACAGCTGTCTTCCCTGATCTTTCCCAACAAACTCTCCCCCTGCCCTCCCAGTTTCTAGCAATAATCTCAAAACTAATGAAAAACAGTTACAGCAATCCCTTCTTTTCCATGTTCTCACTTTTCATGGTTTCTACTACTTGTGTTCACAAATATTAAATGGAAAATTGCATAAATGAACTATTCATGAGTTTTTTGCTTCTGCACCTTTTTGAGGAGTCACAGACTATCCTGCTGTATACCACCTTGGATGTGAATCATCTCTTTGTCCAGTTTTTATACACACTGTACACTATGCACTATCCGTGTTCTGGTTACTTTGTGCCTGTCTTGGTTATCAGATCAACCAGCAGGGTAGTCCAATTCTTGGGATCAAGTAACATTCAGATAACTGTGCAGTGCCACATCGTTTACCTCACTTTTCTCTTCACATAGACATAGATAGCATCATCTCTCATCATTATAAGAAAGAAAGTGAGCACAGTTCCTTCCATAAGGTATTTTGAAAAAGGAGACCACATTTACATGAGTTTTCCTATTGCATTTTGTTATAGCTAGTCTATTGTCATTTGTGCTACTCTCTTGCTGGGCCTATTTTATAAATCATACTATATCACAGGTATGCATGCATGCAAGAGAACATAGAATAATTAGGATTCATTGGTGATATGGCTCAGCAGCACAGTGCCTGCCTGGCAAGCGTGATGTCCTGAATTCAGATCCTTGTACAAAAAAAAAAAAAATTAGGATTCACTAGTACTGTAGTTTTTGACATCTATTGGAGGCAGGAGCAGATCCTGTGTTTTGGTGTGTAAGCCTGTGTTTGAGTATACAGTGATATTTCCAATGGCTCCAAGCTCAATCTTTGCACTACTCAAACACCAAAGTTGGAAAAAAGAATCTATTCGACATTCCTAACTTTGCTGGACATTTGAACTGGAAATCCAGTTTGAATAAAAAAAAATCCGTAAGGGTAGAGAGTCAGTCATGTGTGCCTCACTGGGGACGCAAAGGGATGATACATTAGTCTAGGTGACTGTCTTGGTTACTTTTCGCTTGTTGCTGAGACAAAATACCTAATGCCCCAAATTAGGGAAGGAAAGGTTTATTCTTACAGTTTCTCGGGAGTTTCAGTCTATAAGTTGGCTCCAAGACAGCCATTCATGGAGGCTGCAAACTGCAAGCCGTGCTGGCGAGAGAGAAGAGGAAGCGCAAGAGGAAGACCCGCCTTCCCTGAGATTGTATGTCGGCTCCACCCCTGGGCGGGCACAGCACTCATATTGCCAGACAACAAACCAATAACAAACCAATGACTCAGCCCCATCAATATTATATGAGGACTCGGGGGTAGATAGCGTATTACCCAATACAGTGGCAGACAGTGTTTGTGTCAGTGCATTCACACTTTGGCCATTGTGCATTTTTTGTGTGCTTTATTTGCATAAAATATCGGAACCATGGCTCCAAAGAAAGTTAGTGATCCCAACAGCAAAGCTAAGAGAAAGACTATGTGGGCTGGATACAGCTCAGTGGCACAGCGCCTGCCTGGCAAGCAAGAGGGCCTGAGTTTGATTCACAGTACCAGGAAATACAAAACAAAGTAAAACAAAACAAAACATCTGTGAGAAGCACGGTAGAATTAAAGAAATCACTGTGCTATTTGTAACCCAAGTGTAATTTTTAGGCCTCAGAACCAATGAAGCAATTTTGGTTTTCCATTATTTCTTCTGGGAAAAATATGTTCAGTTCTCAGACTTTTAAGTGTTCGAACTTGAATTTGGAATGAACTGAACAACTGAGGCATCGCTGTATAAATTATTTTCACTCTTGCAGTGCTATGTATGACCTGAAAAAAGGCAGAATCTTCGGTGTTTGTTTGCAGAATAAGGAAATCCAAAATGGACAGGAATCCATTTTTAAACCAACACCATTACCCTTTCTAATCATTCCCTTTATTGCACTCTTTACCTGCTGCCTCCCAACAGGCAGCCACATGGATACCACATTTTCCTTGGTTGTATTAAAGAACACTTTGGAGACATAGAAAGATTTTCAGTGCAACATTTGAACCTGGAGTATTGGGTCTTCCTTCATGTGGAAAAGGCACTCTGGTGCTTAACTACATGGGAAACATGTTACCTCCAAGGCTTAGAGAGCCTTCGAGCTGTTGCTGGAGCACAATGAAAAGAGAAAATTAAATCAGCCTCGTTAGCCCAGGTCCTAAATGCTTGTAAGCAGACACCAGCTTCCTTGAAATTGAAAACTGGGAAAAAGCCACAAAGAAATTAAATGATTATTCTCTTAATGTCTCATAATGATGGAATGCGACCATCACAAGCACAAAATAAGGAGACTTAGGTTGCTACAACTTTGGCAAAACAAGCATCTGCACTTTTTCAGTTTAAGAAGCGTCTTACCAGAACAGCATTACAGCTACTGCATCTCCAATAGTTTCTCTATCTATATATTTAACAGTTTTCTCAATGAAAAGAATAAAATCTGTGGCTTATGTTCAGTGGTACCTCAGTTCACAAACGCATTCATTTGCTAACAATTTGGTTCACAAACAAAAGCATTTTGCAAAATTTTGTTTTTGTTTGCCAACTCTGAATCTTTTCAGGTGATCAACACCACCATGGCTATCTTTCCTTCACAAGCACAAACTTGACTATCTTTTCCAAAATTATAGCATACATTAAGTTTGGGAACCAAGGTGTCATTGTATATCAAAACACAAAAGAAGTTTGTGCTGATACCCTATTTAAAATTTGCCAGGGATTTAGCTCAGTGGCCTAAGTGCCTACCTGGCAGGCATGAGATTGTGAGTTCAATCCCTAGTATCAAAAAAAGATAATAATAATAATAAAGAAAAAAATAAAATATTCTAGTTATTACCCATTGATTGTATTTTTTGAACACAGGAGGTCAATCAGTACCCTGGCCACATGAAAAAATTCATGTGAGCATTCAAATCAGCAGTAATAAAAGTTACACATCCATCCTCTATCTTTAGCATATCCCAAAATGTGGGAATAAATGTTTTAAGTTGCCAGGGAAACAAAAGAATATATTTATATAGCCTTTTTACAACCATGTACAGAATCAAGCTATGTGATAGACATGAAACATAGAACACCATTTTACCCAATGGTTTCTAAAAGCAGCAAACCATGAAATACAATTTAATTTTACTCTAATGATAATATAAGATATCACGTCACCGCCAAACACATACTGTATATTCCTATCTCTTCAAAGTGTATTTTTTATTAGCTTGAAACCTTGAACTGTTAATTGTAGCATAAAACTTCTGTGAAATTCCAATGCTTTTCAGCAAGAGAGCAAATTCTTTTAATTAAAGGATTGTGAAGGGGGAGTGCTTTAAAGGTTCTGGTAGTTTAATAGGAAAAATTCTGGATACTTCAGCAAAACACCCACCTTCTGAGATTCAGCTTTGGCTATTATTGCTAACCTAATGCTTTCAGTGTACAGTCAATTAGATCCAGGCACATTATGGGCCAAATCCTATCCTTTTATACTCATGTGTAACCCTTAATGGATTTCAATGGGAAATATGCGTAGTTATTTGAAGGTAGTTTTCCAGTGACACACATTGAAGGCAATGAAGACACGTGTCAGTAATTTAATGTTAAAAATGTCTTTAATTTTTCAGTGCTTTCTGATTTCTATAAAGCTTTTTATGTTGCGTGCCACTTCATTAGATCTGTATAACAAACTAAACACAAATGTATGAGAGTCTTCAAAATCAAAATTTAACTTCGGAATGTCAAAGAAAAGATGACTGCTTGGATTTATGATTAATATAGCAGCATGTTGAAACGAATCATGAATTGAGTTATACTAATTAGCTAGGCATCCTAATTATATTAAAAAGAGTTATTTATTGTCTAAAAAATCAGTAGGCATTATAATCATATTGTTTTATGTTTATAAATATACTTTCTTTTGTCTCTTTTTGCTTGTCTTCATATTGACAGTTTATTTTTATTTAGTTCAGCTTTGTTTTGTTTTCATTTTCTGATTCATTGGCTTTGAAAGTATTCTCCAGAATGCAGGATTCCAAGGAGGGAGATTGTAAGACAGTATCCAGAGTTATGACAAGGATAGTTGAATTTCTGAGAACTAATAACAGTATTGGACTACTTCCATCCCTGAAGCTCAGCTAAGCCTATGCATTCCAACTCCTTAGTGGGACTCTGCCTTTGAGAAACTTCTTTGAGCATCTAGTTCCTGATTTAATAGGGCTTTATTATTTTGGATTTACTCATTTATTTCTTAACAAGGGGAGGAGTACTGTAATCCTCTTGGCTTCACACCAAAGAATGAAGAAAGAAAAAGGGATGGATGTCATTGTGCAAAATGTAATCTGTCAATAAACAATATCGGTTGTGTATTTTATGTATATGCATGCAAACATGAAAGATCTTCACTTTTGTGGAGAAGACAGCATGATACTAAAAACAAACATAATGAGTAAACAAATTTTATAACCTTTAGGAAGATGACCCTATGAGAGCGAATGGGATTGAAATGATGAGTGTTGGGGAGAGATAACTGTGATTAGTCAGGAAAATGTATTTCAAGAATGATGACAGAGTTGCAAAGATGAGTTGCAATGGTAGGGACTCTCGAGATAAAACAGGAAGATCTAAATGTGGGAACACTGACTGATACCCATCAAGACCACCAGACGCTAATGTATTTAGAGAAACATAAACCTGGAAAAAAGCGGAAGGGTAAGGTAGAGAAGGATGAAAGTGGGCCTTTAGAGGCCATTGTCAATTTCAATATTTATTTAGGCACAAAGCTTGTAATAGACTATGAGCAAAAAGCCAGGCGTGGTGGCGCACACCTTTAATCCCAGCACTTGGGAGGCTGAGGTAGGAGGAGCGTTGTGAGTTCGGGGCCGCTTGGGCTACAACGTGAGTGCAAGGCAGGCCTGAGCTACATACTGTGACCCTGCCTCAAAAAACTAGGGCTGGGAGTTTGGCTCAGTGGCTTAAGTGCCTGTCGGGCAGGTGTGAGGCTGTGAGTTAGATACCTGGTGCCTTAAAAAAAAAAAAAAAAAAAAAAAAAAAAAAAGATTATGAGCAAAAGAATGACTCAAAATGACCTGTGAGAATATATGTTCTTATGTATTTATTTTTTGTTGCTGGGGGTTAACACTAGGGCCTTCACACAAAACTACATCCCTTGCTTTGTTTGTTTGTTTTAGATGAATTCTAGCTAAATTGCTAAACTATTCATAGTGGGCACAAATTGGAGTTCCTTCTGCCTCCATCTCCTATAGTGTTGGAAATATAGCATGTACCCCCAGGCCCAGCTACAAAATGATTTTTATTTTAACTGGATCATCATCGTTTCCCAGTTTATAAAGACTGCAGGAAGCTATATTCCCACTTTTGACCATTATTTCTTGTTTTTACAATTAAGCAAAAATACTGAATTGAATCAAGTATAACATTAATGTACCACCATAACTTTTTTTCAAGATTTTTTCTGCATACTACTATGATTATTCTACTGTTCTTGTAGGACTTTAAGCCTCAGAGGATTTTTCATAGTTTTGAACATGTATTTGCTCAAAGGTAAAAATAATTTTAATACCTTTTTATTTTCACTAACTGTAATTATTGTCTTGGAAGTTGTTGTGCACTCACAGTTATTATTGGTTTAATAACTTGATATGGCGCATCCTTGTTTTTAGTAATGTACTGTGAGATTGGATATTCGTGCCTTCTATTGCTACAGAAGAGTACATACACATTTAGCTACCACAGTATAAAACCCACAGGGTTACTTTAACAGGAGAGTTTTTAATATGAAACAGACATGAAAGTATGCAGGGGAGAGAGTCAAAGCAATGAGGGAAATAATATGGAAAAATCTCAAAAATAATGCTCATATGCATTAGTTGGGACAGGTGAAAACTCATAAAACTTCAAGGGCCAGTTACATTAGGGATTGAAAGTCAGGGTATGAAATGGAACCAACTTGGAGGAGCTGTGGCAATGGAGAATGTAGAAGAAGCAGGATATTTGTGAATTCCAGAAAAGGAATTTTAGAGTAATGAAGAAGAGAGGCTTCATCTTGTAAACATAGCAATTGGAAAAGTAGTCCATAAAGCTTTATGACTTTAGCATGAATTCTAGTGGAAAATAATATTATGTGAGATGATGTTCATCTAATTTCACTATGCTTAAGTGTAGTAGTTTGTTGTGTTGTTAGCTGAATAATTCAAGGCAGTGCTTTTCTTGATCAGCATGTGTACTGTGCTGTGATCTTTCTGGAAAACAAAACTACTTGTTACATAAGGGATGACCATAGTAATTGGAAACCAATGTTATGTAGAGCTTGAATTATAAGTACAAGGGAATTTTCAAGTTACTGAAAGTTAAGGATATTCAAATACAAAAGTTAATGAATTTCCATGCAAAACAAAGATAGGAACTGAAGTTTGGATTGCACTGAATAAATTAATTTCATAAGTTGCTCACATTTTGAGCTCCCAACGTCTTTAAACTTGACTATAGTCTTAACAATAAAACAACAACAAATCCAAGCATGACTCTGTAAAATACAGAAATTTTAACTCACATGTTTTTCATATGATGGTGTTGAGAATAAATTCATAGGAGTTCTGTCAACAGGGTTACATTTTAATAAAATTTTTGAAATATTGAAACTGTTCTATCACAAGAGTATGCTATGCATACAATCAGAAGACCCAGGGTTTGCTATGAAGATTTAGGATAAACTGTGACACTCTCCTTTAATAAAAATTACTAACTAATATATAAGTTTGATTATCAACATACCTCTATAAATAAGGTATGCTATTTGTTATATTGATAAGCCCATAAACATTAATTTTTTGTTCTCATAATTGAAAAACTGTTGAGGGCATCAAGAATGACTAACGTTTTTAGAGTTAATTCATATTCTAATTATCAGGTGAGAGGTGAAAAGTATTGTTTGGTATATATTAACTATCTTGAATCAAAGCAAACATTATAGAAATATAAACAAAACTCCTTTTCTGAGCAAAAGCAGCATCTGTTAGTAACAACTTGATTATTCTCTGAATGTGGGTAGTAATACAGACTTTGCTTGAATCCCGATTAATTAAAGACACACATTGCTGATCTTCTTGCTATGCTTTTATGTCTGTGTTCTTGGCAGAATTTCACTAGTTTGAACATTCCTAAGCTGATACTCAAGGCTTTCCAAGAATTTTGCCACTTATGAGTTGAGCTCAGAAGCAAAGGAGAAGCTGGATCTTAGCCACCTCGCTTAGAACAGCCTTTCATCCCTGTCAGACGTCAATCTTCCTTAATTCTGGGTGACTTGACAGAGCTTTCTTAATCTTTGTGCCCATCTTGATTCTAAATTGAGTAGTAATTTACCCCTCCCATACCCCCAGAATAGAATCCTAGAGCTTTAAATCTTCTCTCCAACGCCAAGGTTTCTAGAATTTTCACTTGCCTTCTTTATGGTTTAGATTAACCCTAATATTACAGCTTTACTGATTGAAGTTGGCTTTGGAGTAGGAACTTGGCTTCACCTCAAAGCTTGTAAGAAATGCAGATTATCAGCGCCTAAACAGACCTGCTCAGTCAGAATTGCCATTTAATGGGTCTCACGTGTCTCCCTAGTATATAGAAGGATAAGCAGTAGCATTTTACATTCACATTTTCTCTTGTTTGCTCTGAAACATTAGGTTTTATTAGTTGAGCTTGTCATTATACCACTTCCTTAAAAGAACCAACCAATCTACACCCTTCCATTTTCAATCACACATTTATTTCATTCTTAACATTTTAAAAATTCAGATAAGCACAAGAAAGAGCAAGACTTTTGTTCCTCCCTTTTCTTAATGTAACTGTGTGTATTCATTGTCTCATCCCACTGGCCGCTCAAGAATCAACTCTACAGTATAGAAGCACCATTCAAAAAGCACCTTGGAGGGCCGGGGGTCTGGCTCAGCGGCTTACGTGCCTGTCAGGCAGGCGCAAGGTTGTGAGTTCAATCCCCGGTGCCGGAAAAAAAAAACAAAAAAGCAAAAAAACAAAAAGCACCTTGGAATCAGTTGGAAGATTATCAACCTGTCCTGGTTATTTTCATCCTGTTTTAGTTTTAAATTTTCTTTATAAAATCTTGAATTCAGACTCCTCTAAAATATTTTTTCTCAAAAGTCCTCATTCCTTAATCTTTGGATTATTATTTAATAATATAATATATTATTCCTTAAACTTTGAGATCATTCATTTCATTAATCAGTATAGTTCCTCCTTTTTTTCAACCTTTTGTTATTTGACCTTGAGGTGCATAATAAAATAAATGGTCTTGGAGAAAAATTCTTTTTTTTTTATTTTGTCTGGCGGTACCAGGGATCAAACTCACAACCTCAAACTCACAGCCTCACACCTGCCGGGCAGGCACTTAAGCCACTGAGCCAAACACCCAGCCCTATGTTTTTTTAAGGCAGGGTCGCACTATGTAGCTCAGGCCAGCCTTGCTCACGTTGTAGGCCAAGCTGGCCTGGAACTCAGGATGCTCCTCCTACCTCAGCCTCCCCAGTGCTGGGATTAAAGGCGTGTACCACCATGCCCGGTTTTCTTTCTTTCTTTGGCTTCCTCCATGACTTGAGAAAAAAGAATTATGTCATCTTGCTCTGCCCTATTGTATTGGTGACCAGTCATAAGATAGAAAACTTATTTTATCATTAGACAGAAGTAAAGCACTTTTTGAGATTTACTATTGTTATTTCCTGTAATTTATTTCTACAAGTGAAATCCTTAATTATTATTGAATAAATAAGTAAAAACTCTGTTAAAATGGCATATAGTAAATACACTTATTTTAAACATCCTGAAAAAAATAGCATAGAGGAACTCCTCATGGCTTATCAGTCTATTTTTATTTATTCAATAAAAGAAAGATATGGAGGGAGGACATTTATATTTTTCATATCGATATTTTATCCAGGTCTCTAGCAGTCTTCAGGTACATAAATCTTATATTTAATTCATGCTAAATATGCCATATTATCATGTAAGTCTATCTTGCTAATGTCTTTTGCCAATGAGTGTGAATAGCTGAACAATAAAAACCTTTTAGGCAAATGATGACTCAAAAAGAAAAGGGTTTTTCCTTGAATGTCTTCATCACCCTGAATTGTCTACTTTTAAAACAATTACTATCAAACATTAGATGTTTGCCCACAGGAATTATTGTCCAGTACTTATATCATTTCTGTCTTCATTTGTAATTTTTCATTTATGTTTATTTATCTTTACTATTTTTCCAAAAATTCTTTATCTGAAGTAGTCTTTTAAAATACTGCATATATGGTCTTTTAAAATGCTGCATGTGGCAAGGTACCTTATGTTACATTTATTAATAATGAACATGATTATGTTTACTGTTTGTATTCACATTTCTGAGAAACACTCTGGTTTAGATTTGGTCAGGAAATTGTTTTTGGAATAGTTTTTGTATGTCAGTATTTTTTCTTTTTTTTTTGCAAAATTATATATTGAGTGTCAAATAATGAATGTTGGAAATGAGAAATCAAAGAGGAGGGTAGCAGAATTATATGTTTCTTTCTTTTTGTGATAGTAATCGAAGTAACAGTGTAAGCCCTGTTTAATGTTATGTATAAGTAACTTTTTGATGGGATTAAAGTGAAATGTTGTATATTTGCCAATTGCCTGTTGGTGTATGTTGACTGTTTTATCATGATAAAAGTTAACTTTCATGATGCAAGTTGATATGTTCTACAGGATAGACTGAAGGAAAAGAGAATATAAAAATAGGGTATTTAGTGTTGGAAAATTGTATAGCTAATGCTACTGCTACAGAAAGGAAATTTGGTGGTGATTCAACTTGGTGATCTTTATACATGTCTATGGAAAACTGGTTCTTAACCCTTTCCATGACACTGTGGAATTGGCTCTAATCCTGAACAATAGCAAGAGGATGTCAGTACCATTGGCCATTGCCAAGACCGTGGTGATGTATGGACCAAAGTCTTTCAATGCATTCTGAAAATAATGCTATGTTATTGGTTCCTTTTTATTAAGACATTCATTATTGATAAATGGTAGTCTTTTCAGATGTCAAATATTCACCAAGATTATACTGAGTGCATTAGAGTAAGTAATTGAACCACATCCACTGAGTAGGAGCTCTGAGAAGCATTTTGCCAACTGCTGAAAGGCAGGAGTAAAAATTACAGAGTTCTTACAGTACTACAAAAGACACACAAAAGCAAAATATAGCCTTACTAGGAAAATATTGTTTTTAAAATGTGATCATTAAAAGTGAAAACATTAAAAAAAAAACCTGTAATTGGTAGCATTTTTTGTTGCCTCTAAATTTTTTAAGATCTTTTTTTGTTTCTTTGTTTATTTTACTCATAACCTTGTTCCTGACAGGCAGGGACTGTGCCACTGAGCTATAACCCCGGCCCAAATTTTGTAGTATCTGATTCCAAATAGTGTCATATAGATTAATTATTCAAGAGAATAATGAAATACATTGTGGAAAAATCCATTATTTATCTTGCAACGTCAAATCAGGAAATCTCTGCCAAAAACCTTTAAAGTTTATAAACAGATGCACTTTTCTTTTAGTTTGTTGACAGGGTTATTAAATTGTCTTCACCCTGCAGTGGCTATACACGTTTTCATTTTTAGTTTGTCAGGTCCTTCTTAAGGTGTTCTTTGTCTTCAGTGTTTTCCAGTATAATTAATGATATTATGAGTAGAAACTTGTTGTCATGAAATTCATATGGGTAATAAATTTGTTTTAGGCAATTAAAATTTTATAAATTCACAGCATTGCTTATTTTTCTCAATAATGGATGATTAGTCTGGCTTTAGTTTATCTGAGAAACTTTTGATTATGCATATATTTTTCAAATACAGTTTGATAACTGTGATCTGACTTAACTTTTCCTTAAAATAATGATTTTTCCATATTTATCCTAATCTGATAGACAGATAGATAAAAATTATGTCATGAATTCAGTCTAAATTACCATGAAAATGACCATTTCTGTTATGAAGCTAGTTTTTTTTCCTTTTCTTTAGCAAATACTTCAGCAAACCTGATATTATCTCAATATTTTATCATAAAAGGGGCTTATTTTCAAAAGCTTATTCTTCAATATATCTGTACAAAAGAGTACTTTTTCAAATATTTTAGATTACAGCTATTCTAAGCATCATCCTTCAAATGTGAAGTTAATTAGTTTTTTTTTAAATGGGGAAGAAGATGACTGTAATCTTCTGTTACATGTCTTAGCATCACAATAATACTCCTGATTATTAGGACTTTAATTTTAAACAGAAGTTCCTCAATAATTCCTGATTTTAGGACTGAAATTCTCACATAATGAGGAATTTGTGAGTCCCAAGGGCACCTGGATAATTGGTCACCATAATCTGCTGTTTTGTGTTTTTTTTAATATTTTAATATTCATGAAAGGAAAATATGGCTTATATAGGAATTCCAAGAATACTGGGATTTATATAATGGCAGATTTAACATTAATTATAACTACTTTCCATCTTTTAACACTTATTAAGTGAGCATCTCTTTTTTCAAAACATAATTTCCTACATTAAAAAAAAGTCTAATAGATCATGCTGTGTGTCCTGAAGGAACTGAAATTTTACTTAGGCATTCAATAAATTATACATGTGATGTTCATAATCATTAAAATAAAAGAAAGAACAAAGTCTTTGAAGACAGAGACACTTACTTTGCCTAAGAGGAATTGGAGAAATCCTTAACAAGAAGATGTGATATTTTAGAAGGATTAGTACATCAACTGTGAGAAAAGAAAGAAGGGGTTTCCAGGCTGACAGGTATTAAAAAAAAGCCCATTCTCAGGTGTGGTGAGAAATTTAGAGCCATTATCATATGGAACAGGTACTGTGGAGATGCTCATGTTTGATTTTCAGAAAGAACACTGGTAGCCAAGCTTCATGAAATAGGATTCATCGTGTGGTTAGGAATTTCCAGAAAAGAATTTGTAGGGAAAGAGATACACCCAGAAAATATAAGGTTCAGTGAAATGAACGAGAAGCACAAGTTTAAATACCATATGGAATCTTTCATTTGAAAAAGGCAAAGTACAATTAAAGAGCAAAATAAAGGACTGACGGAAGGAACCCAGAAAGCCGGGAGATAGATCTTTTGCAAATGGGAAAGGGTCCAGGAGATGGGGGCGAGGAGAAGGAGCAAAGGGAAGGGGAAGAAAAGTGATTTAAGATGTGACAGTACTCGTGTCCAAACCAAATTCCCACAATGAATGTGAACATTGTATCATAAACATGTCACATATAATCATAATGGCACTAAGAATAAAATGAAAGGAAGAGCTTAGAGATAGAAAGAAGGGGAAGAGGAGCAGAAAAGAATTGAGCTGCTCTGTGTACACACCCCTGCCTTCTAAGAGGAGTGTCAATGTCATGTTCAGCAAGCGTGTGCTAATGACATTTTAACAAGCACCTATGTGCAGAGCTCCATCAGCAGCACATGCCAGGTACCATTGCCCTGCCCGGAGAACCTGCTTGACAGGTATAAGGTGCTAGTAATTTGTGTTCAGATATTTTAAACAGTATTCGTGTGATAATGAACCTGTAGATATTGAAATTCACATTTACCCAGAGAGAGCCAACAACTGTAATCAAACATTTGATTTATATGATTTATTTGAATTTAAAATAGTTATCATTCAGCAAGCTTTGTGCAGAATCAGTTGGCAACCGAAAATTTTGAATGACACCATTGAGAGATAAGAAATTATTCAAAGGATCTATCAGAGTAGAAGGTGGTATTAAATACAAAGAGAAAATTCAAAGGTCGGGTACAGTTTACTCTTTCAGATTGGTAAAATAAATATTTCCTGGATGTTTAACCAATATATTTGATACTGATTTCTGACACAATGAATGTACTTCAAATGAAGTATAAAGATAGTATTTAAATATTAGTTTTTGATATTAAAGCTAGTGGTATTATTCTTTATATTGTCTTTCATTTCAGGTGTCAGTTGGTTTTTCTTCTATTATTGCATTAATTTATTCACCTTACCAATAATTTTGAAATGTGTAACATATGTCAAAGAGTGTAAAGTAAATGCAGGATTTACTTATAGCAAAAATGGTGCATTTTAAGAAGGATTATAGGGATTTTCATTAAATCGCTTTCCTCAAATTTATTGCTGAGAATTTAGAAAGTCATTTATACACTGGTATCACCTTCCTGGAGGACAAGTTAACTGTATACACCAAAACCAACTCAGGAGTGCCAAACACATAATGGAGATTAATTCAGGAAGTCGTAGGTATTACAACAGTTGCTGAAGTAGTATTCTTAACATATGTATTTTGTATTGTTGGATAACTACTGTAACTTTGGCACCATCGAATATATATCTCTTTTCCCACAAAACTAATTTATACAGGAATTCTTGGACTGCGAAACAGTAGTTGGTATACCATGAGAGGAAAAACAGTGGAAATGATATATTCTATCTAAGGTTCTTTTTTTTGTAAACTCACTACCTTTATATGTAACCTATATATAAATGAAATAACCTTGGGCAATAAATATAGACCAGCTTTTACAGTATTGGCAGAGAAATACCTTTACTGCAAAAATGTTTTTTTTTTTCTGTCATCCATGTATTTGGTATGAAAATGCACAAAAATAAATTATAAGAGATTCTAATTCTTAAAATTAGACTAAATAAAATGTGATTTAGTTAGGCTTCTAATTATTCATAACTATGACTGCATAAAAACTAGTATGTAATGATACTTAGATTTTTAAATTTATTTTTGAGCAATACATATAACATACAAATTGCGCACACCAATGAATAATCACAGGATGTTTTGATACATGCGTGCATTGTATAATCATGGTAAATATACATATTCATATATATATTCTTAAATATTTATCACTTTTTGTGTGAAAGATTCAAAATTCATTCTACCTATTTGAAATATACGGTACATAGTCACTACCTGTAATCACCTCATGCTGCAGTAATGCACTAGAATTTCTTAATCTGGTCTAAGTGCAGTTTAGCACCTATTAGTCGCTTTCCCCCATTACCCTAGCCCCATCTTTTCTCCCCATCCTACTGTGAACTAATGTGAGATCAACTTTTGAGGATTTCACATTTGAGTGAGATTATATAGTACTTGACCTTCTATTCTAGTTTTATTTCACTTAATTTGTTGATCTCTGGTTGTATCCATGCTGTCACTAGGGGCAGAATTTATGCTTTTTATTGCTAAATAATATTCTATAGTGTCTATGTACATTTTTTTATATTCGTTAGTTATTAGACACTTTGATTGTATTTCTTGGCTACCTTGATTAGTGCTGTAATAAAAATGGAAGTGCACATGCTTCTTTGACACATTGATCTCATTTTCTTTGGATACATACCCAAAAGCAGAATTGCTGAATCATCTGTGTTTTAATCAGCTTTTCATTCCCTGGGAACAAATACCCAGCATACACAATGTAATGGAGGAAATCATTCCTGGATTAAGAGGGTTCAGTCCATGGCTGGCTCCAAGACAAAAAAGAGATGGAAGGGAATGGTGCAGCAAAGGGGCTCCCTTCATGGGTCAGAGACAGAGCACAGAGGAAGAGAACCAGCTGAAGATATGTGTGCCATACAAAGGCACAGTCCCAGTTACCCACCTCCAGCTGGGCCTCACCCCCTAATAGCATGATCAGCTTTTAACATCAGTAGATTTATCTGCTGATAAGTAGATAAAGGAACCTCATCATCCAGCCACCTCTCCAGGAGTTTTTTTAATATTATATCTGATTTTAAAAATCAATGAATTTTGTCAACTGATGTTTAAATTTGATAAAATTTTTAAATGTAGAAACTTTGAATTCTACAGGTATTGAATACAAACTCCTTTGAAACTGTATGTTTAAAACTTACTCTTTCAAGTTTGAAACTTTTATTAAAGAAATGACTACTTTCTCCAGAAAACTATAAATGTGCCATTCAAACAAAGGTTTCCATACAATTACAGGTCAGTTATATCTTCCCAAAGACTCCCATTTGTAACCTAGAATGGATGTAGAGATTTGTTTTGTTTCCATGTATACAAATAGAATATTTATTGTAACTTTGATTCTTTAGGAAGAATGATGTTGTACCTTAAGATTTTATATTGATAGTAGATAGTCATCAATATAAATAAACATATGAAAATATATGCCCTGATTTTAAAATTTCTGTCTTTATTCATAACAAAAAAATAATAATTCTCTTCTTGGGTTTTGGGGATACAGCTCAGTGCCACAGCACCTATCTGGCAAGTGTGAGGTCATAAGTTTGATTCTTGGTACAAAAAAAAAAAGCAAGAAAGAAAGAAAAGAAAAGAAAAAGTAAAGAAAAGAAAAGAGGGGATGGAGAGTTAGCTCAGTGGCACAAGTGCCTGCTGGAAAGCACAAGGTCATGAGTTTGATCCCAACCAAAAAAAAAAAAAAAAAAGAATTTTCTTCTTAAGGATATTAAAATTTTTGAGTTTTCAGAAAAAGTTTTTAAAAAATCAAATGTAAAATGTATCACACACATTTTTTTATTTGTCCTTTCAGCTTGGTCCTAGGAACACAGTCATCTGGAGCATGCTTGAAAAATTGATCCTTCTGGTGTAGAGAGAAGAATGAGATAAGGGAATTAGGAGACTTGTATTTTAGTGTATTCCGATTGCTAAATATTCTTATTATTACTTCTTTATCTTGTAACAGCTCACATTTCCAGATCTTAATATAGTCATCGTCTTACATGTCTGAAAGAATATAGTAAAGACAAATTTATATGAATTCCTGGTGTTTTATATTTCACTTTCATGTTTCTAGAGACATTTCTACCATTAACTTCTGGATTAACTCCATCCTCATAAATATCCTTTCTGCCCTGAATGGTACCATGGGCCTGTAATCTGTGGCAAAGCAGCAACACCTGAAAAGAGACTATCATGTTTCCTTACAGCATTTGTAATAGTTTTGAACCCACAGTGAATATATATTCATTAATACTTACCTAACAATTGAAAGAATTCTCTGAATTAAGAAAAAAAAAAAAAGGAAAACCAAAATGACAGACTGGCTCATGAAAAAGCCAGTATTCAGCCAGCCATGGTAAAATAACACTTTAGGAGAAGGAGGCAGGGTAATCATAAGTTTCAGCCGAACATAGGCAATTTTGCAAGTTCTCAAAATAAGAAAGGGTCTAGAAATACAGTTTACTGTGAAGGCACTGGGTTAATTCTCTCACACAGACATGCACACCACACAGTCTCTATGGCAGGGACATTATAATAAATTCAAATTCTAAAACGCATACCCCGCCCCCCCATCGCTGTTTTCTCATAATTTTATTTTATGATACTGTGTTCTCCTTACGAAGATTGAGTTGTTTTTTTTAAAGTTCATAATCAAGTCTGTTAGTCAGGCATGTCATAGTGCACTTGAATAGTATTCTACAAGAAGAAGTTTAGTGTTTGCTCTAAAATGTGTTGCAGTTAATACCACTCATATGGATTGAATCAATTTTCTAAAATCATAGTAGATATTTCTAAATTTAGCTCTGCTTTCTTTTAGCATCTAAATAGGTATTGAGTTTTCTTTTTATTTTGAAAGTAATATAATACTGGGTACTTATCAATGCATCTTTATAGAGTGAAAAAATTAATAATATTTTAAACACCCATATGTTGCTGTATATTATGCAAGAATTTTGTTGCTAAAAGTTTATTTTAAAGTAAATATCTATATTATTCTGTACTCAATTGATTATTTTGAAGAGTAAGATGTATCTGTATTTCTAGATAACATGACAGTTAATTTTTAGGCCTCTTTAATGCCAACATTTTCATATTACATGATTTGTATGTTTTGATATATTTTTAATTTTTGCAATGGCTCACTCAATATATAAAAATTCTGCCTTTTTTAAAATTGAAAAATGGTCATGAGAAGTTTGCCATATTTATTTTCATGAAAGTACATTGCATCTTAGCAGTGATATTTATTAGTTTTTTATTTTTGTTAATGAAAAATGAACAAAAGTATTTTTCTGATACTTGACTATAGTGTTTTGTATTATATTAGCAAATATACTTTCAGAAAAATTTACAAGTGAATGTTTCCTTTACAATTATCCAAATTCCTACAATACTGCTTTTCTTGTTTGAACATTTTAAAAACTTGCAAAATTGTCACGATCAGATTTTTTACAAGGATGTAAATTCAAGGAGTTATTATTAAGGTGATGTTTTATTGCAAATCAATAAAAAGGTGATTATTTCTGTCCAGTGCTTTAGAATGCTCGTTTCTATTAAGCCATTTGGGGCTTGTTTGGTTTTGTTTTTTGTTATAAAGGTTAATAAAAACAATAAAAATATGTGAGGAAAAATACCTCCGGCCAGAACAGTGGAGTCAGTGCATTGTACACACTGTTGGGCAGTATGGAAATGGTGTATGATCTGAGATTACAGAGCCACTTGGATATTTACCATCGAAGCCATTAGTGTGCACTTCTGTGGTACATTAAGGAGACAGCAGCAGTAAAATGGTGTTACGCAAGCCATTTGAATGATAGCCTGCTGACTTCACCATGAGCGTGGAACAAATTCCCACAACTTCTGAATTTGAAGGCGTGCTTGTTGAAGGGAAAGAATCTGACGTTGCAGACATTTAAAGAAATTTATCTTCCAAAACACAGTTGCTTGAAAAAACCTTAAAGCACAGAATCTGGGAGATGAATAAATTCATGCCACAGTGTCACATGAAGTCACAGCTTCCCAGCTACACTCATTGCATTATGGTCTAGGAAAAAAAGCTCCGCTTTGAATGACAAAATCCACCAGGTCTAGAGATCATGCCTCCCTGCGGTACTGCAGAATTTCAGTTACTCTGAACCCAGCCTCCTTGCTTGCCTTTCTTTGGACACTGATTAAAATTCTTCCCTTGATTATTATAACACATATTTCCCTGTACTACCACATCTCTAAAATAAGTTTTTTGTTGCAATTACATTATATCATGCAGAAGTCTTAATTAAATACAACTTTTTGAAAGCTGTGTTTTTGAGCTGTTATTGATTGCTCTTCAACTGTCTCTGAGATGCGTCACTCAGATCAGCCTTCCCCTGACATGTAAAGAGCCCTGTTTGACACAGGGGATCTTGTCACACTGGAATCCCATTTGCCAAGGGCTCAGATTAAATTGCTCTAAAACAGGTGTCCCATACATGTTTGGTTTGTGTTTCATACACCTTATGTTACTGTTGTCATTACAACCTTTTTTCTCAAAAAGAAATGAAATAGAAATTGAGTATTTACTTTGGGTAAAATTTGATTTGTTGTTAAATGTAGGCCATGTAATTTACAATGTCCCTCTCCTCTACTGTTCTCTCCTTTCGTCTCCTTTTCTGCATCTGCCTCTCATTCTGTCTCTGTATCTATCCTCTGACCCCCACCATGATGCTAAGATTTCTGTGTCAAGGTTAAAAATCAGGAGAATCTCTTAAAATTAGAGATGTCATTCACTTCGAGAAATTTTTCAAGAATCTCTGGAGTCATGCACCAACATATTAACTTAGTACATGGAAAAAATAAATGGAAAAAGAATAACCCTGAAGTGAAGAAGGTTGACTATTTTGAAAATAAGAGTCATATATATTTATATATATAATTTTATCTATAAACAAATAGAAGGAAAAATGAGTATTTAGCAATCCTTGATCATATTTATAATATTTGCATGAAGGTTTTCCCATCCAAACCAGAGAAAATGACTTTTAAAATGACATTTTTAAGTATCAAAATCTCGAGAATGTTTGTGTATAGCTGGCATGGAAGCATGGAATCATCTAGACATAGTTTAAGAAACCAATGTTTATTTATCTGGAAACTCTCTATCTGTGAATCCGCTTGAAATATTTTCAGACTTATATTTGATAGTACCTTGACTAAATAGCTTTCTAAATCATTCTTTGGGCACCATCAAACTTTCTGTATTAGAATTTGACATTGTTTTGTTTTATTAACTTCACTAATGTAAAATCAAAGATATAAGAGTGAACTTTAGACATAATCTACCAAACAGCCCCAGTGATAATGTCAACATTTTCTTTACTGCAGAATTGGAGTTGTAGCAACAGTTGTTGTTAGAAAATGTATGTTTGATTTTGAGCAAGGAAAATTATGAAATACACTTAATATTTCAGATTGCTGTAGTGATATTAAAGGGCCACATTTTATTAAGGGACATTCTAAAAACAGTTCTCAATGATGGTGATTAATTGTGCCCTTTGGATATTTTGTTGCAAGTAAATTAAAAGTTTTTGATGTTCCGCACTAAGCAAAACACCTACATGGATGATTCAGTGATTTCTTTTCTTCTTCTTAATGAGTATTTTAAAGATGGTTAATTTATGATTAGAAATATCAACATTGTGTAGTTCGTTGAGATGTTAAGTCATGTATTTCATACCTGCAAAACCTACAAAGTGACCTGCCAGCTTTGTGCACAGGTGCAGAGGACGTGAGAATTCTGGGACATTAAGGAGCAGCTTTATTATTCACAGAAGTGACACCCAGAGTATCTGGATATTCGTGTGTTGGTTCCCAAGCTCCAATTTCTAGAGGGTGATGCAAAGAGGGTCAGATGATACCTGTGCAAATGGGTTGGATTTATAGGGAAAGAACCTAGACTCTGAGAACAAAAGTCTCTTTTAATGGCAAACAGGCTCCCCCTCGGCTTTCAAGGAGGAATCCTCTTTATTCTGCCTGAGAGTGACCACCTGTGCTGCTTTTCCCAGAGGCAGAGCTGTCTCTGTCTCTACATGCTGCCTGCTGTGGAAGCGTTTCTGTGAAGACAGTCTAAACCCAAAGACCCAGCAGGACTTTGCTTGAAGGCCACGCAAAACCCTAAGAGACCAGAGGGCCACATGACAAGAGAACCCTTACGGTTGCAGCCGCCCTGGCTCCTGTCTGCAGCCCCGCTCCTGCCGCAGCAGCTGTGCAGGCTGCTGACCCCCGCCACGGCGGGGAAAACGGGAGACTGCTCCGAGCAGTGCCAGGACAAGACTGAGCTGTGCGTGTTCATTAGGATAATTTTCATATAATGTTATTGAGGCAGTTTTGAACTAATTGGTGAGTTTTAGATGTTTAGTAGTTGCGTGCCTCTCAGAAACATTTGTTTGTTTGTTTATTAGTCCCTGGGCTCAAACTCACAACTTAGCGTTTGCCTGGGCAGGTGCTGTGCCGCTGAGCTATAGCTCTGACCCAAAAATATTCCTTTAAATGAATTAAACGTATTGATTGACTTTCCCATGCCTATTTAGGTTCTGACATCTGAAGAATTAAGTACAGAGTAATGAAAGAAAGACTGCAAAGTGTGCAGAGAATGTGCAGGGGCAGTGTGTTTTTACAGTGTAGTGTATCTCTTAAGTGCTATCATTTTTGTTGAATTGATAAAAATTCTCCTGTCTAACATTTACTTGTGATTGAAAGAAACACAGTGGGAAAAACACTGGAAAGCAATATTTAGTTTTAGTGCATAATTAACCACTAAACTAAAGGCCTGATCATTTTTCCAATTTGACATTAAAAAGAAACTACTGAACGAAATGACATAATGTGTAAGAGATGTTTTTCGTTTGAATCTGATCGAGTTTCTAATGATTTTGTAAATTACAGAGTTCTCCTAAGGTTTGTAAGGTCTTTCAAAATGCAAAATGTTTTAGGCAGTTAATTTTTTAAAACTGTCTTTGCAATCTATAGTAATGTTTAATGTTCCCATCTAGTAATAGTAATGAACAAAAATAGATCCAATCAACTGCCACCACAAAATAAAGCCCAAGTTAAATTGTTTTATCTGAGTAGGTATTGTGCTGAAACTATTGGTTTTGTTTAGACTTAATTTTAAATATTAAAATTAGTGTGATCAATATATCTTTCCCTTTTTTCAACCTATTAATCCACTTAAAAGGGCACACAGGGGACCTTAATCTTTATGAAGGACTGTAGGAGTACCAGATTTAAAGAACATGCTTTTACAAAATGAAATTATCTACATTAACATTATTGCTGAATGAAATCTCTGTACTCCTTGATAGAAAGACTTCGATTTGAATGGAAATTAATATAATTTGGAAATCAATTTCTCAATTTCTTTTTTCATAAATTCATAACTTCTTTCTTTTTTGATCTCTTTAGGAGATCAAAAATCTCCTTAAGAACAATTGCACTTAAACATAAAATCAGAGCCTGGCGTGGTGGTGTGCGCCTTTAATTCCAGCACTCCGGAGGCTGAGGTAGGTGGAGCATTGTGAGTTCAAAGCTGGCTTGGGCTACAGGGTGAGCAAGGCCGGCCTGTACTACACAGTGTGACCCTGCTTCAAAAAACTAGGGACGGGAGTTTGGCTCAGTGGCTTAAGTGCCTCCCTGGCAGGTGTGAGGTTGTGAGTTTGATCCCCAGTATTGGAAAAAAAATTGTTCTTAGGTATCATGATGAATACACTTTTGACCTCACAGAATTGTGAAATAATGAATAAATTTTGAGAACTGACCAGGTGTTATATACAGCAATTTATAGACTGTTTATGTAAAAGTAATGCTGACATCTATTTGGTAAAATATTCTTAAATACTTTTGAAGATTTTCCTAGTACAAATCAAATGCACAATTAAAAATTGGTATTGCTTACTATACAATAATTATTTGAACTTAGAGTCCAAAACCTTGGGTTAAAACCATTCTCATGGTACTTACTATGTGAAATTGTTTCTTAAACTTACCTTTTTCTATCCAAAAGATATCAATAATATTTAATTCATAGATTATTTATTAAATGAAGATAATTTGTAAAATTGTTAAATATATGAGTCAAATTTACTTGACTTTGGGTTTTCCAGTATCTTAGTGTCTTAGATTTGAAACAACTTTTGTGTTCTGTTCTAAGGCAATGCTTCCACTGGTGAGAATGTGGAAACCACTCCCTCTTCCCACACTGGCTTCCCACTCACTCACCCCCAAAAATGCAAGTACTTATTAGAGTCAGATCGTGAAACATAATTCTCAGTTAATCAAGTTGCAATTTTTATAACTTTTAAGTAGACAAGGAAACTAAAAGTGACAGAAAGTGAATGACATACTCAGGATCAAATAACAATAAAAAACGAAGATTGGATTCATACCCTGCGAGAATCTGATTGCAAACGATACTTCTCCACACATCTTCCTGTTTCTCAAGGATGAGATATGTTTCCAGTATGTGGCATCACTTAGTGATATCTGTGGAATTAGGGATTTGCTTTCTACTTCAACATTTCCATTTTCCACACAACTTCCAAGGATTTATCATTTAAACAAACTTTTAAAAAATTTATTTATTTACCAACACATATTCGCAGTGCATAATGTTTGCCTTCCTTGTGTGGAATTGGCATGCATACACAACACATCTTCAGTAGTCTTCTCATCCCCTTACCTATCTCCCTCCCTCCTGCTCCATCTCTTGCTCTCCTTCTCCTTTGAGAATCATCTATCTCCCTACTTCCTAGTATTTTACTTTTATTTTGCTCTTTATTTATACTTTGGGTTTCTCATTAGGAGGAAATGTGATAAAGATGTGTGTCTAAATTTATTTCACCTAATATTATGCATCCATTTTCCTACAAATGACTCAAGTTTATCTTTCATTCTGGCAAAGAAGCACATTAAGAGTCTTCACAAGTCATGATTGTGTTTAAATAATTATGTGTACAATGAGTGAATAAGTTTCTGTTGGATCAGAATTAAGTACAATGTACAACAGTAGAACAATATAAACAAAAGCTAAATATAGTAATATATGTTTCCACAGTGTTCTGGCGAGTAGCTCTAGAAACTCTGCAGGTAAATAATTTCATTCTTACATGGGAAACACTCTGCCTTAAGGCTGTCAAAAAGGCAATATTTCTTCCTATGACTCTACTCATCATCACTCTGGAAATCTTAGGTTTTGCCTTTAAAAGGTCTTCTTCTTTGTTTTTTTGTTTTTGTTTTTGTTTTTGTTTTTGTGTTGGTACTGGGAATCAAACTCACAACCTCGCACCTGCCAAGCAGGCACTTAAGCCACTGAGCCAAGCTCCCAGCCCTTTAAAAACTTCTTAAAACCCCTGAAAACAACTAATGAAGATTACAGAAGATCTCAGTATGCAGAGTCCACCAAAAAAAAAATGTATACACACTTCAAGAAAGGAAAAACTCGTATAAATATTTTAATACTAAATTTACTGAGACATCATGGGATTAATACAAGCTACTTTTGGCCTTTACAATTACAAGAGGTGTTCAAAGTGGTGATTAGGTTCCAGCATTTATTAGTATGGTGAACTGCTACTTGGGTAACCTTGGTCATTGAGATTGCTACACACGCATTTTCAATTTCTTGTCTAAGGGCCAAAGTATAATGGTTTTTCTGTGATACACAACATCCTCTAGAGTTCCTATAACACCATCTGTTGGAAAAGTATATTACTATTTTCATTTTCCCAGAGTGTATATATGTTTTTGGTGGACTCTGTATTATACATTATTGTATATATTATATTATGTTATATATTATGTTCATGTTACAGAACCTGTAATATTTATAGAGCAAACAATATTTTGGTGAGGAACAAATTTTGTCTTTTCCTTTTCTTTTTCTTTTTTTTTTTTTTTTGAGGAACAAATTTTGAATATGTAAGTTTTCAGTTTCAAGATATTTGGTAATGCTACAACAGTCAAATATGTGGTATTGACAGAGGAGTAGTTTGATGAAACAATAGAGTCAAGAAATTTACCTACACATATGATGAATATTTCTGACAGATATGCAAGTAATTTTGTGGGGAAAATAGTCTTTTAATAAATAATTCTGAAACTATTAAGTATTTTCATAAAATATATGAATTTTATCTTCCTGCTTCACTTCATACATAAGGTTATTTCAAAATATATCATTTACCTAACCTAAAAATGGAACTATAAACTGAAAAATAGCAAGGAATCCAAAATTTCTCAAATTTGGACTAGGAACTGACTTTACAGGCAGTGATTAAAAAGCACTAACTAATATTTTCTCTAAAAAATTATTAATATAAATAGGCACAGATTAAGAGAAATAATCACTTTGTAAACTGCCACAGGAAATTTATACAAACTATTTTAAACATTTTATGAATCAATATGAAAAAGAAAAAGCACACTCTAGTAGCCAGGATGGAATATCAACTTGATTGGCTTAGGAATACTTTTGGGAAGCTTAGTAAAGTGCACTTTTGAGTTTGTCTGCACAGAACGAGGAGGTGTGGCCTTTTCAGGCCTATGCCTATTCCCTTGCTTTCCTCTCTGTCACTGTGCCCCTTTGCTGCTTCCTGGATGATGTAAACTAAGATTTCCCACACCATGCCATTCCACTGTAGTGTTTCTTTCCCTAGAGCAAGACAACTATGGACTGAATCTCCTGAAACTTTAGGACAAATTAAGCCTCTTTTCCTTTAAGACATCAAGTTTAGTTATTGTGTGTTAGCTATATGAAAACTGACTAATACAAGCACAATACAAAATTATCCAAAGAATTGAATAGTCCTATTGCTATGAACACCAAAAGTATTCTTAATGATATTTCTAATTAAGCAAGTACAAATTAAAACTACAAAATAAAGTTTCACATCCACTACAGTGTCTTGCACACACGCGTGCACACGCACAGATAATGTAAAAATAGATGAGGATATGGAAAAGTTGTAGACTGGCTCACTTATGTCACAGGTTTCTGATGGAAATATAAAATAGTACAATAATTTTAAAGAAGTGCATTAAATATTTGTCTATTCTCAGGCCAGGGATATAGCTCAGCAGCATAAGCAGCTGCCTGGCAAGCACAAGGTCCTGAGTTCAATTCCTAGTACAAAAAAAGAAAAGTCATCTAGTATAAAACCATGCAATCCTACTTCTGGATATTTACCTAATAAAAACGAAATCCTTGGACATCAAATACTTGTGCAAAATTTTTCATAGCAGCTTCATTCATTTAAACCATTACCTGCAACAACTAAAATAGTCTTAAAGATAGAATGGAAAAATAAATGCTGTTACACAGTAAAATATGATACAGAAAGAAAAATCAACAAGCTACAGATGAAGGCAAAATTGTGGATGGAAACCAAAAAACCTATATTGAGCCTTAAAAACAAAATAAAAAAACATGTCTCATATCTATGGACTATACTCACATATAAGCATGCAAATGATTCCACTTATATGAAGTTCAAAAATAGACAGACCTATCTAGTCATTGAAATCTTGCCTCAGGGTGGAATGGAAATGATTGACTGGAAAGGGCTATGAGGGAAATTTCTGGGATGATGGAAAAGATCTACATCTTGGTATCAGTTATATAAGCTTATGTTAGAATTAGCAACATCTATTAAAAGCTATAAGAGCCCTTCATTTTATTTTGTATAACATTATAACTTATATTATTCATAAGAATTGTAGGAGATATATAGATATGGTCAACATTTCATACCATTCGTGTGTGTGTGTGTGTGTGTGTGTGTGTGTGTGTGTGTGTGTGTGCTGAGATATATATGTATCTTCCCTCACATATTACCTCATAACAGAATTACTATGAAAATATATCCTTGGACTAGGAATATAATTTAGTGGTGCACAAGGCAATGAGTTCAGTACAAGGCAATGAGTTCAGTCCCCAGGAATGAAAGAAAAAAAAGAAGAAAAATAATAACAAGAACGGGAAAAAGAGAGGGAGGGAGGGAGGGAGAAAGGAAGGAAGGAGGGAAGGAAAAACAAAAGAAAAAAAAGAAAATACAATATTAATGTGTTCTAGTGGCAAATATGACTTACATAATTTTAGGTGACATGAGAAGCTCAATACATTGCCTACTTGTTTCCTTTTTATAATATAATATATGTTTTCTACTGTGAAGAGTAGTTAGAATTTTACACTTTGCAAACTGAACAAAATAGAAAAACATACTTGAATATTGAAGGTTGCACTGATGCTTTTGCTGAGAGTTTGTTGGAATTTAAAACTTCAAATATATAGTTGTGTGGACAAGAATAAGTGATTTGTGTACTTGGGAAATAATAAGACTTGCCAGGAGACTGGAACCTAACGTTGAGGCTGAGTGGCTGCAAATTTTCAAGTTTATTTTCTGTTTATCAAAAAGTTTCACAGTAGTTCCATAACATTTCCCTCCACTTGGTGACTTTAAAATTCTAAAAAAAAAAAAACAAAAACAAAAAAAGAACTTTTGACTAAAGTTTAGAATGTTTTGGTCTACTGAATATGACAACAACCTCTCACACCAAACAAAAATAAAATGAAAAGCTTCTGACTCCTTGCTACATTCCAAGTACTTTATCTTCGACTATTCCAGAGATAGTGTTTCAGCTCTCCACTGAAGTTCATGCAAAGATTCTGATGGTTTTATAAGCTGATATGATTTTTCACATTCATTAGACTCCTCGATTATTTTATTTTAGTATTTGGTAATACCTGTAAGATCCATACATTTTTTGTTAATGATTCATTACTGTCAGAGAAGTATAGATATTAGTATCTCTAGTGGAAGCTGGAACCATGTGTCTCAGTATAGACAGTTTTTTATATGATAGTTGTACGTATGCATTCTAATTTAAGAGCTATAAAGAATGAGTAGACAGCAGTTTTAGTTTTGAAAACTTTAAGTTCTAAAATGACTTTTCTTACTTTCAAAATGTAAATGAGATTTTCTGGAAGAAAGAATTTGGATTGAAAGTCCAATTGTGGCATTTTATTTTATGATCTTCACAAATGAATTCTTATGAAATGTATTTGACACTACTGTCTTCTGTTTGCATAATAGTTCAAGTAATTAATAGCTAAGTGATGCTTAATTGCCTTACAAATTGATTGAATGTTTGCATAGCTTGAAAATATAATTTTACACCAAGGTATCATTTGAAATTCGTTTACAAATATGAGTCATGCTATTCATTATGCTGCTTTTACATGATAATAGAGTCAAGGGTCATTATATTTTTTCAGAGATTAGTAACATGATAGAAAGAAAAAGAAAGAAAAATTAGAAATAAATTGTCTCCTTGTAAAAATTTTTTCAAGGAACAGCCTAGAACTCAATAATGTGAAATTAGTAGCTAGTGATTTCCAGACATTCTGAGATAATTACTTCCCTTTTCCCAGAAAACTTCAGAATCAAATCTGTATGTCTTTTGTTTGTTCTTTGGAAGGTGAGCTCATTCAAGGCCATTATTCTGTAATAATTTCATAGTGTTGTTATTTCCAGTGACTTTTTTTTAGATCTCATCAATTTTTCTGCCTCTGCTGATGATTACATGTAAATTTGTGAAGACATAATTTTTAAGTTACTTATTTTTTGAGAATTCTGCTTTCACTTACACTTTGCCAAGTGTATGTAATTTTTGTTTTTAGTAGTTTGATTTTTTTTTATTACTACCACTGTAGTGGGTGTAAAGTGACATGTAGTTTTGTTGTGTTTTGTACTAGTCAATGATGTTGAATGTTTTTTCATTTAAGTAGTTAATGATCATTTTATACTATCTTTGAAGAAAGTTCTACTTAGTTTCACTGATGGTTTGTAATTTAATTCTTTTTTGTTAAATTATAAGGATTCTTTATATATTATGTATTCCAGACCCTTATCATGTATTTTCTCCCCTATGTCTGTTATTTTTCTCTTTCTGACACATTCTTGGTAGTGTCTTTTGTTACACAAAGTATTTCAGTTTTAACAGAGTTTATCTGTTTTTATTTTATTGCTTATGCTTTTGGTATCCTACCTGAGAAATTATTATGGGATCCAAAGTGATGAAGGTTTTCTCTTATGATTTCTTCTAAGACCTTTGATGATTTTACCTATTATACTGAGGTTTGTGATCTGCTAGGCACAAGTTTTCCTTGTGTGAGAGGCTCACCTTCATTTTTTTTTTTTTAATGTGGAACTTCAGTGTTTCCACCATGAATTTAGAAACACTACTTTCGCCTCCCCTGAATGGTCTGCAGACCCTATTGATGATCATTTGATCACAGGCATTTTGGGTTTGCTTTTAGACTCACAGTTGATTTATGTGTTTGTCTTTATGCCAATACAACATTACTTTGATTACTGGTGATTGTAAATTTTGAAATGTATTTCTTCCTGTTTGATTATTTTTTAGGATTGTTCTTGCTTTTGGGTTCCTCGCTTTCCATAGAATATTTAGGGTCAGCTTTTTTTTTTTTTTCTTACATTTTTTAAAAAGAGCTACTGGGATTTCAATAAAGATTTCATTAAGTCTATAGACTATGTTATGTATTGTTGGCATATTAGCAATATTAATTCTTCAATCCATGAACAGCAGGTGCCTTTGTTTGTATTTAACTCTTATTCAATTTCTTTCTGGAATATTTTACTTGTTTCACTATAGAAGTCTTTGTTACTTTAATGTTTATCCTTATAAATTATCTTATAAATAACCATTCTTTTCTTTGAGGCAAATTCTAATTCCTTTTGAATTATTTTTCATAAAAGAAACAATTCTTTTCTAAGTACTGCCCACTAGTTCTATTTTTAAATCTCTTTCAATTGTGATGGCTAGAATACAGTTTATTAAAATTACCCTAGCTGTGTGATGGCAAGACCAGTGGAAAGATTATTGCCAATATTTCTGAGATATTATAATTCTTTTTAAAAAATTCTGTATCTACTCGTAAACACTGACAGGTGCTCTATTTGCAATGCAAACTCATGGAACTTTCCACTGCCCACTCTTTGCCGCCAGTACCGAGTGTACAGGACTTGTAGGTTGGGGCTCAAGAATGTTGACAGAATATGTCACATTTGCCTCTCTCTTGTCTTTGTAAAGCATATTAAACCTATATATCATTGTTTTGGAATATATCGATTCTCCATTTATTCTAAATAATGATGGCTATTTGAAAACTGTCTGATAACGACACTTGAAAGTAGAGTTCAAAATTTCCTGTTAAATTCTTCATTTATTAAATACATTTTCTACTACTATTCTGTTACTGACATATTTCCCAAAGTAATTTCCTAGAGAACGATGCATGAGATATATAATTTTGAGTCCTGCATATGTGGGACATGACTTCATTCTACTCTTATTCTTGATGGATAGTGTAGTATAAGTTGTATGGAGTGAAAGTAATTTTCCCTCAGAGATTTGAAGTGATTGTTCTATTTTTTTGTAAGACCCAACATTACTTATGAGAGTAGTACCAACCATATTAATATGTCTTTGTCAATAACCTTGGATTTTTGCCGTGGGGAAAGTTTAGGAACATCTTAATAATTTTTACTGCTCTAAAACAACATTCACAACAGTGAACCTGGTTTTTTGTATTTTTTAATCATATTCATTGTGTCAGAGAGTCAATGAATATTGTAATACTTAAACTCAGAAATCATACTCTATTTTGATTCTGACCATTTTTGCCCTTCATTTTCTTTTTATTCTAGTGAGATAAAGAAACTTACGGCACCAGAAGCACTGAGGCTAGCAGTAACTGCTCTAATTTTACTCAAAACTTCAGCTACAGCAGAATTTTTTTTTTAGTTTGTTTTGTTTTAAAAGATGGGGTCTGGATAAAGACTGTGGAGTAGAGCATTCAATGAGAATATCTAAAGTTGATCGTCACATTTTTAGCCTTTTTACCATCTGTCATTCTTGATATATCATCTTACCCTTCAAAATTTCTGAGTAGTTCTGTAGGACAGATTTGTGTTTCCTTACATTTATTCATTTACGTAAATATTTCTGGCTAGAAAAGCTGGTACTATGCATTTTAATCAATACCTTTACACTTGCTTTCCAGAAATTCACTGGACTCTTCAGTCGAGTAATGGCTATCACTTGTTCTTTTTATTTTTTATGTCTTCTAGCTTTTAAAAATGGCATTGCTTTATAGCTTAGATTTCACAGAGGGTAGGGAAAGTATGAAAAACATTTTCTGTTACATCTTCATCCAAAGGTCTTCTTAAAGCAGTTCATTGACACAACACATTACATGAGGATATGTGAACGGTTTTTGTTAAAACTTTGGGAATGGAAGTTTTTGCAATGATTTTTACTATAATATATGCGTTTCCAAAAATCATTAGACTAATTTTCCCTTTATATTATCATTTAAAAGTATTACTTAGCCTGCTTTCTCATTATCCAGTCTTGCTTTATATATCCTGTAGTCTAAAGTTTCTTTATATATCCACGCAGTCTCTTTTTCTTATCTTTACCTGAATATGTGCTCAATATTACACCTTCTTCTTAACTAGCTTATACATATATTTCTCAAACACATTTTTTTTCCAAAATGGAATTTTGGTAACAGGTATGTTTTCCTAACCTTATTTTACTAAAACTCTGAGGCTTTGTTTTTGCTTTATATAAATTCTACTACTTATTAACAGTACTATCTTTAGCACACTGTATTCAGCAATGATTATTTCTTTGTCTTCAACATAGAAACATCCATCTACAAAGAAAAGTTCATACATGAGATGAATACATAAAGTTCAACAACTTTATATATGTTTGACCTATGCTTCTGATACTTACTCAACCATCAGAAGCACATAAAGGATTCACTTGAACACTTCATTAGAGGCCCAGCCTCTAATTTCTGAATCACTAGGTCTGCATAAAACCCAATGATTTTCATTTCTGATGCTGGTTCTGATACTGTTGACAGGTAACTGTAATATGAAACTCATGCCTGCAGAATCACTATTTCGTCAACAATAATGTAACTCAAATGTCCTGAATGTGAAGGATGAGTAATGCTTAGAGGGAGTCTGTCCAGTATGTCAATCACTTCTTAAGACATAACCATACATAAACAGGACATACTCTTACTATTAACAGCATAGTAGGATGTTTGAGAAGGACGTAGCAGGAAGGTGAATATATTTATACATCTAATCACTTCTAAATATTTCTCACTTTTGGGTACAATGAGAATATACAAGTTTTCAACTCTACCTTAATGGGCACAAATGTCATGAGGACTATAAAAAGCAAGGAGATAAAAGCAGACTTCAGACTCCTTTTCAACTTTTGTGTTATTTCATATAGACCAAATATTTATGAGTTTTTATGTGCTAATGCAAACTATTTATTAAAAAGGGTATGTTTACAAAATAAAGCTGTGGCTTCTTTAAAAATTATACAGTATACAACTGCTGGTTTTTAGTTCTACTGAGCAATAAAATGAATGTTTCATGTAGAATACAAAAGGTAAATAATTGTTCTTTTGAAAATAATATAGCAGTCATAACAAAAAATAGTCATACTGCTTGTTTCTATTTCTCTCTTCTATTCATTGAGGGGAAAGTTTTGTGCTAATAATTTTCTGGACAATGTTTCATGTCTGTATTTTATAATCTAAACAACTACTGTGAATATGACAATATGCAATGTATCAATTATTGTTACTTTCCTATTGGCCTGTTTTGAAATTCTGTTTTACTGTAATGTCTTACCTTTTTCTGTTTAAAATAAAATAAATAAATAAATTTTAAAAATTTTAAAAAGCTAAATCATGAAAAGATTTTCATAAGACTGAACTTGCAGTCTAGAATTACATTTCTTGAAAAATGAAATGTACCTCATGATTTAAATTTTAAGCTAATTTACATAACATTAAAATGTCTACTTCATGAGAATAGATTTGAAGTAATGAAAAACTGCTTTATGAACATCGAATTCTGTGCAAAAGTGTGTGTGTGTGTGTGTGTGTGTGTGAATGAAGAACATTTTTATGAACACTAAAAACAATGCATTAGAAAAACTGGTCTACACATTATATTTATCAACAGGCTTTTCCAGTTTTACCTGATAAGCTAGATTTTTGTTTGATTACCTTCAGTGTGACTTGAAAATGCCACTTATGTTCTTTATTCATTTTAATTGCCTTTTGTGAAGTCATTTATTATATTATTAAAACTTCCCTTGACATCAAATATACCTCTGAAACACATTGTCTTTGATTGACCAAAGGTTATATGTATGCAACAAAAGTTAAGTAGTTCTTCTGTTGTTGAAATTTTCTTAAAAGTTTTACTGAGATTAACATTTCTGAGTTAAAATATATAAATATGTTCATTACTTTTAATATATTTTTAAAAACATCAAATATCCTGCTACTTGAAATAACAGTGTGTGTTTTAAAGCACTCATAAAAATATGTAACTTACCATTATTTTATTTACATTTTTACCAGTTTGGTAGGAAAAGTCATTATGTGAATATTGTTTAATTTGTATCTTTGAAATTTTGTGTGGTAGACCATTTTTAACACACTTATGGCTATAGTATTTCTGCTTTAAAAAGTACAGCAAGGACTTTAGTGGTTATAATCTAGCCTGTAAAAGCAGAAAAACAATTACTAAGATTGTGTAAGACTAATTTTATACTATTTTCCTAATTTAAGTCATTGGTATAAAGGTAAATATATGCTTGATTGTTACATCTGATTTTAATATTTGACAGGTAAATATATTTGTTTATTGTTCTTTCTTATTTTTCCTTTAACAGTTGGTGTGAACTCAGTCATTAAATCCAGAGTCAGTTCACAACTCATTTAGTAATCAAGATAAAGCACAATTCGTATATGATCCAAAATGTGATGAATGAAATACTGCTTAGAAAGAATGATGTTTACATCTTAGGCAATATAAACCATTAAAAACAATGTGATCATGAGCATTTGCTTAGTAGTTTACTGAGTCAAAATCACTGTTTGCAAATTAAGCCGTGATGAATTAATAAAACTTCTGCAATACATGAAGGAAAGCATCGCATGAGAATGAAATCTGAAACATTAAACTTTCAGATTTATTTTCAGTTATGCTACGTGTATATGAATCAGTTGTAAAAGTGAGTTACTCTTCATTTTCTGATTTATAATCAAACTAAGATTATAATTTTTCATCAAGAAACATATTTATATGAATCACCTCATTTTTGTACATGAATTTATGTGGCTGTGTGCTTATATATGTTTCATGAACTTCATTGGTTTTTGTCTCAGTCAGGTAATAGTATCAATCCTGTGAGCGCTTGATCACATGAGAGACCTGCAGGGAATCTGGAGGAATCATTGTCATACTAAAAGACAAAGAAAATAGAGTGGTGTGTGTGTGTATGTATGTGTGTGTGTGCTTCCTGTGTAAGAAGAAGAGAGGCAACCAGACACAAAGCGACACAGAGCATGATGGAAGAGTATTTTCAAATCTTTTGATTTGGACATATTAAATAGAACTAACTATTGAATTTAAGCTTATTGTTCGAGACCAGCCTGGACTACCAAGTGAGCCCAAGACCAGCCTGAACTGCATAGAAAGACCCTGTCTCAAAAAGACAAAAAAAAAAAAAAAAAAAAAAAAAAAAAAAAAAAAAAAAAAAAAAAAAAAAAAAAAAAAAAAAAAAAAAGAAAGGAAAGAAAAAAAAAACTTATTGGATATCTAGGTATTTTGCCTTAATATTGAGGCAAAATTAAAAATGAAAATAGGCCTCGATATTTTTGAAAAGTAATTACTGAATGGGAAGCTAAAATGACTTTTACAGCCTGAGAGGTGATGGAATTTTAGTTTATGATTGGCTCTCTCCCAACTGTAGAATTGGCAGAGTTTAGATAGGCAGCTAAATGTGACTCCACTGTGATAAGAAATGGGAAAAAATAGAAAAAGTAATTGCTTTAGCAAAGATCTAGTTTGGAAAGGATGGGTTCTCTCAGGTAGAATTTGGTAACCTCTCTGTAGCTGACACATTGTTTTGAACCTTCTATTAGGTCAAATACCTCAGTGAGGCGAAAACGGTTTAGAAACCTGCTACCATCCAAACCTTGCAGCCGTGCGTGATGGCATGTTTTCCTCTGTGTCTGCGAGTCTGCATATCCGTTTCATTGCATGGTCCTCAGGACCTAATGAGATCAATCAACTTGGGATGAATTGATGGATACTGAACCCGCACTGGGCATCTCCCTCCACTCATCCATTTGTCATTAATTCTCCTCAGGGACAAAATAGCAGTTTGTTTAGGGCAAAAGAAATGCCTGGTTTTGTATGACTATTTGAGCAAAGAAACAAGAAAATAAAGATGCAGCAAAGCTTGGCATTTGGATTTGCCCTGCTTTGCTCCTCTGACCAGCCACACATGTTTGGGAAACTAATCATTTACTTTGACAGACTTATTCTGCATTGTACCTTCCACTGAATTTTCTGAAAAAGCAGAAGTATTTTGTCCTCTGGCATTCACACACCAGGTGGTCTAATTTTTTCCTGTTGGCTCACAAGAGGTGTTTGGTGATTTCCTCCCTAACCTGAATCGATTCTCCAGCTGACAGAGCAAAGTAAATCTTGGACAAAAAAACAACAAAGAATGTGTTTCGTTATCAAGGTCAGTGTAAATTATGGAGGATTTATGTACTAAAGCAATGGACTTGGATTGTAGGAATGCTTTTGATTGAATAGAAATATCAAAACACCAAGATCTATTGATTCAGACATATTTATGATTGTTTTGGTCCGGTTCTGATTGTTAGTTTATATCACCTCATTCCCCTGATGGTTCATTAGTTACACAGGTAGTATTTAGGAGCTTTTGTAGTTCAGTCCCAAAGGAAACTGGGTTAGTCACACATAGCTCTCCTGGCATTTTTCCTTTGACAGTTGATAAATAGATGACGTGGCTACAAGGTATGAATGTCTTCATCAGGGATCTCAGAAAGAAGTCCAAAGTTTTATAATTTTGACATGTAAAGGAGTAGTAATACTGGAAAAAGTCAGCATCCAAGTAAATTTGAATGAGTTCCAATTTTAAAAAGGTACACAACTGTCTTGCTTTGACAATTATTTGCCAACTCTCAAGTCATTCATATTGATCAAAATTTTATGAATTTGATTCTTCTTTACTTCCAATATTTTTCCTCCTATAAAAAATCAAAGTCTTTTTCTCTATCATCCTAAAATGAGTATTTAAATTCTTAATCAGTTTTGTCTAAAGGCTTCCTAGATGTCTGACATCTTTTTGAAGATAAGAACTAGATCTTCATTACCTATTAGAGGTCTACATATTCTATGATTTTTATTTTTACGCAGAAAGGATAGTGCTTTCTGATGTTTTCCCTGTTCTTTTGCCTACTTCTGTGTACCTGCAATGGAAGCATCCATTTTAAGTGAGCATTAAGCTCTCGGCTCATTAGATGTTATGAATTTATCAAAAGAAAGAAAATTTACAACGAAAGATTTTATGGTGCGCCATCTAAAATACTTTCCTAGATATTAACAATAGAAGGTTTAAACTCCTGAATAGATGATGCATCAACATGTTCATTTCTGACAAGTATATATTGGTGTCCAGTGAGTAGTTCCCCATGTTTCCTTTGGCCTTACGCCCACTTGCTTTTCTAAAATATAACTCAGCCATCAATCTCTTCCTCTTCTGCCCTCTTTGAAACTCG
This sequence comes from Dasyprocta punctata, assembly GCA_004363535.1. Taxonomy (NCBI): domain Eukaryota; kingdom Metazoa; phylum Chordata; class Mammalia; order Rodentia; family Dasyproctidae; genus Dasyprocta; species Dasyprocta punctata. The sequence goes on along the minus strand of RJWM01010535.1, from coordinate 196 downwards.
CATGTTTGAAATCCTCATCTTTGGCCATCGCACTGTATTTCCTAATTTTGTAAATACTGCACTTAAGTATATCTGTTTTATAGCTATTCCTTAATACAGAATGACACACTGGGTGGTTTAAAACAACAGTGGTTTATTGTCTCACAGTTTTGAGAACTAGAAAAAAATTAAGATGTCTCTGTGTCCTGCTTCCTCT
>RJWM01010534.1:0-63117 GCA_004363535.1 Dasyprocta punctata | reverse complement strand
ACAAGGATGTCCATTATCTCCACTCCTATTCAATATTGTTCTGGAAATATTAGCCAGAGCAATTAGACAAGAGAAAGAAATAAATGAAATAAGGATAGGAAAGGAAGAAGTGAAATTATCATTATTTGCAGACGATATGATACTCTACATAGAAGAACCCCAAAAATCCATTAGAAGACTTTTAGAAGTAATAACTAAATTTAGTAATGTAGCTGGATACAAGGTCAACACTCGAAAGTCAATAGCATTCCTGTACACAAACAACAAAGTCACTGAGACAGAAATAAGGGAAACCACACCCTTCACTATAACATCCAAAAAATGAAATATTTAGGAATCAATCTAACAAAGGAAGTAAGAGATCTATACAGTGAAAATTACATTACTCTAAAGAAGGAAATCGAAGATTTCAGAAAATGGAAAGATATTCCCTGTTCATGGATAGGAAGAACAAATATCATGAAAATGGCCTTTCTCCCAAAATTATTATACAGATTCAATGCAATCCCAATCAAAATACCACGTGACTACCTCACAGAGCTAGAGAAAGCATCTCTGAAATTCATCTGGAACCAGAAAAGACCTAGAATAGCAAAGGCAATTCTGGGCAACAAAGGGAAGGCAGAAGGCATCACAATCCCCGATTTGAAACTATACTACAAAGCTACTGTGATCAAATCAGCATGGTACTGGAATCAAAATAGACCTGAAGATCAATGGAATAGATTAGAAGATACAGACACAACTACAAGTGCACTCAGCCACCTCATCTTTGACAAAGTGGCCAAACATGTACATTGGAAGAAAGACAGCCTCTTTAACAAACGGTGCTGGAGAAACTGGCTTTCTATATGCCATAAACTAAAACTAGATCCATGCCTATCATCATGCACTAAAATAAAGTCAAAATGAATCAAAGATCTGAATATAAAAACAGAGACACTAAACTTACTAGAAGACAGAGTAGGTAAAAATCTCGATGACATAAGAGTAGGCAGAGAGTTCATGAACAAAAATGAGATAGCACGGGAAACACTTCCCAGAATCAACATGTAGGATCTCATCCTACTAAAAAGTTTTTGCATGTCAAAGGAAATCTCCAACAGAGTGAAAAGAAAACCCACAAACTGGGAAAATATCTTAGCCAGCTGTCCATCAGACAAAGGACTTCTATCTAAAACATATAAAGAATTAAAAAAAATCAGGCCCCTAAAATTCAAGGATCTAATCCAAAAATGGGCATCTGACATGAATACACACTTCTCAGAGAAAGAAATACAAATGGCAAATAAATCTATGAAAAAATGTTCAACATCAATGGTCATTCGGAAAATGCAAATTAACGCTGAGATTCCATCTCACTCCAGAAAGAATGGCCAAGATTAAAAAATCAACCAACAACAAAAGCTGGAGGGGCTGTGGGGAAAAAGGAACTCTTCTCCACTGTTGGTGGGAGTGTAGACTGGTGTAGCCACTGTGGAAGTCAGTGTGGAGATTCCTCAAGAAGCTAGGATTAGAGATCCCATTCAACCCAGCTATCCCACTTCTGGGCATTTTCTCAGAAGAATTGAAAACATCATACCACAGTGATATGTGTGCACCTGTGTTTATAGCAACCAGATTTGTAATAGCCAGATCTTGGAAACAACCCAAGTGCCCATCAATCAAAGAATGGATAAAAAAGATGTGGTATTTTTATACAATGGAGTACTACTCAGCTATTAAGAAAGATTGTATTGAGACTTTTCTAAGTAAATGGTCACGACTTGAGACCATACTCATAAGTGAGATAAATCAAACCCACATGTGTAAATATCGTATTGTCTCCCTAGTGTAAGAAACAGAGAAGTATATATGATCCAAAATCTATAATAAATACTACATAAGGGTAGGGAACAACTCAAAGAGCAAAAGTAACTGGGAGGTGAAAGGGCGGAAAGAGAAAAGGGAAGAGGAAAGGATATAAACCTGTGTGTATGTATATGTAAGTTAACTAAAATGAACACACTGTTGAATCTATTCGTTATTGAGAAAGAACAAATAATACTCATATGATTTGATTAATTTTGCATGTCTGTATCTGTTAATGTAGGTAACCATTTTGAAGATAACGATATGCAATGTTGCAACCATTGTCAAGTTTCTATCATCCAATTTTGTAGACCTGCAATGTTACTGTTGTGTATTTACTCTAATCGTTTGTTTGTCTCTTATGCTTGTTTTGTTTTATATGTCTTTTTTTCTGTTTCTTCTTCGCTAAAATAAACAAAAGCAAAATGACATAGGAAAGGAGAAGCAAGAAGAATGTGCCCATTGTCATGAAACCACGGTTGGCAGTAATGACAAATTGAAGTGTGGTTCCATTTATGTATGCAAGATTTATAATTCTCGGAAAGTCACCGTAAAAGCTATCTATTTTATTAGGACCACAAAAAGGTAAGTTTATAACAAAAGAAAATTGAGACATCATGAACCACTCCTACTACCCATTCAAGGACTATGAATGAAACACATCTTTCAGGTCTCATAATGTTCAAGTAGTGAAGAGGCTTACAGATGGCTATGTACCTGTCAAGTGCCATGGCTATGAGCAGCACCATCTCCACTCCTCCCATGCTGTGACTGAAGCATATCTGTGTCATACAACCTTAGAAAGCAATTAATTTACATTGACTTAAGATATTCAAAATCATCTTGGGTATCGCAGTCATGGAAAGGCCCACATCAATGAAGGACAGGTTAGCTAGCAGAAAGTACATAGGGGACTGTACATGTGAATCAGTAATTATCAAGATGATAATAAAGTGATTTTCCAAGATGATCCTTAAATAGAGCAAAGAGAAAGTCAACATGAGAAAAATTGTAATTTCCCAAGAACTAGAGAGTCCTAGCAACAGAGACTCAGAAATTATGGAACCATTTTGTCTATCCATTGACTTAAGCAGAAGAGATGATTTCAAACCATCTTTGGATAGAAAGTGACAAAATTTCATAGTAAGTAGTACTAAAGTAAATAGTATATTCATCATTTATCCTGCTAGTGTGTTCTATTGGTTATATACCAGAGAAGTGGAAATCAGTGAGTTGGATTACAACAACAAAACAACAACAGGAACAGAAGAATTACTATGATGGAGAGATCATGCAAAAAGTAAAGAAAATTAGGATTTGATGGACCCAAAGATGTTAGTTTTCTTTTTTCACCCCATGAGCAGAACTTTTGTTTCATTTTCTTTTGTTTTAAAGTTTTGTTTTGTTTTACTTTCTTCACTCCTCAAAGATTTCTAGACCTTTTCTCCATTACTTTCTCAAGTGTTTTCTTATTCTAATGATTTCAGTTGACAATGAGTTTTGTTTTTTCATAGTAATTCTTTTACTCTACCTGGACTATTATCCTTAGCTGAGTAGTTTGTTCACTCTTTAAATCAATATGTACAAACAAATCTGTTCGGTTCACTTCACTTTGTTTTACTTTATGTGTTTCTTTTTTCTTCTGAATAAATTATCATGAAGTATAGAGACCAGATGCAAGGCAGGAATTTATTTATAATATTTGATTCTTAACACGTTAGTAACATAATGAATACATGGCTTATATTCACTAAATTATTGGTTATGAGTCAAAATACTTACAAAAAAGTAAAATATGATCAGTGCTGTATCAATAACATTTATGATTTTTCCATGCAAGGCACTGTGCTTAGAACATTGTCACATTTAGATTTTGCAAAATTCTCTTTAAATTTTATTGGATCAACTTCACAAATGAAGAAATGGATTTTCAGTGAATGCATGTGAGAACCAGGACTTGTATCTATAGAAATAGCATATGGAAATCCATGTATTTAACCATGTTTCTTTGCTCTTTAAGGCCAACTCCTTAAAATATATGCCATGAACCTTCTCCAAACATTCATCATTTAAACTTTGTGCAACTTTTACTTTCCTTGAACTATTAACATAGCAAATTTATTTTTAAAAGTCGTGCCCTTGAAATTTTTGTCTTTTTCTGATACTCCTTTGTTTTTCCAAATATTCATTGGCAAGGATATTTAAATTTTCCTTCATTCAACTGAAGTTCCAATTTATACAGATTCCTATTTTTAGAGAGAGAAATTCAACTCTTCAGTATTCTATACAATAACAATTTTCAGTCTTATTTTGCTTTATACCCCTGCAGACTTGATACTTTTTACCATGGTTGCTGTTGCTGTAATATAGTCTACCCTTTACCACTTCTTTAAAACCATTCCCATTCTCATTTCTTGGAAACAGATATTCCAATTGTGCAGCAGAGGCTGATATATATTCATTTAAAAATATCTCTAATCCAGATCAAGAAAACAAAGCATTATTCTTTTAAACCAGTTGTTACAATTTTCTTCTCCTAAGTCATCGATTTGTCTAAGATTTGGCATGCAATCTAGGACTGTTAAATGATACATAAATCAGTAGCCTCTTTAGAGGGCTTTCCTTCTCTAATAAAACATAAACCTTTATCGGAAAGAAGTTTGTTATTGTTCTGTTTTTCTTGTATTTAATGTTAATCTCACATCCAAAGTGAAAACATTATGACATGCAAAAATACATAAACTAAGTTAATCATAAAAGAAAAGATTTAGAACCCAAAGTCTACATTTAACCATTTGTACAAAGTCAACATGGATTTCTTTTGATGGAAAAAAAAATCTGTATTTTGTTTGACTCCCTATATGTCAGGTTTTCCATTACAGTGGTACCTTGGTTCATGAACTTAATTCGTTCTACAATTCTGGTCACAAACTGTATTGGATGATAACTGAATCAAATTTCCCTTGAACCTAACCATTGAAATTTATTCCATTCTTGTTCAACTCAGTTGGTAACCAGAACTGTGGAAAGAATCCAGTTTGTGAGTTGAGTGTAATTGAGTATAATTGCCATTGAATGCAATCTGAGTATTTCTGATAGTTCTCTCCTGATTCTATTTTGGACTTCTGTCTTCACTGAAAGAATGATTCTTCATTTTCTGCTCACCTTTAATAATTGGTGTGACAAAGATTTCTGACTCAAGTACTATGTTTCTAATTCAGTACCTGTTTACTCACTTAAATTAGTACTGTATGTACTGAATTCTCAGACTGTGATTTTATATCTGAATCCAGATTTGTAAGCCCAGAGCTGCATGTGGTATATACCAATGGGAGGAATCACCTCTAGCCTGCAAGTTTGTTGGTTACAGCTGAATTTTTCTATATAGTCAAGTCCAATCTACTCGATCAATTCTAATCTAATTTTCTGCAATGATTTAATAGATCTCATTATCTATCTTCCATGTACATGTGACTCTTTCATCCCTCCTTTATTTTTCAACCTTAGGGCACAGTTTCTACTCTCAAATAATTTTTCGGGAGGCAGGTACTAGGGATTGAAATCAAGGCCTTGCCCATGCTGCATAAGCATACTAATACTGAGCTGTGTGCATGCTTTAAATCATTCCTTTGTCTAGATTTGCACTGTCATTATTATTGTTTCACTTTCATTTTCCACATTGTGTTATCTTGACAGCTAAGGGCTGGTGAGTCACATCTTTTCTCCTTTCTACCCCAAGTCCAGACATTTGTACATTTTACTTCCAGAGACAACTATCTAAAGATCAAATATGTTCTAGTGACTTTACATTTAACTCTTTTGGTGAGTTGATCAAGGGAAAATTCTTGATGTTCCACATCAGATGCCGTAAAACTTGGAAAGAAAGTTGCAAAATTTGGTTTCAGGGTTATTTCCATAACAATTTTAGGGAATGAGCATATTATGCAATTGCTGTATAAATTTCATTCCTTGAATGAATAATACAAAAAAGATTTAGAATACATGAAACAGATTCAAAGAGATATCCAGGAAATTAAAAACTCCATTGAAAGCTGGCAAAAATGCTTGATGGAAACTGAAGACAACTTTCAAATCTTGAAGATAGGTTTGCAGCTTGTGATTGTGAAAGGAAAGATCTCTTAAAAATAACAAGGAACCTGGAAATTACAATTCAATGGCTGCAAGACAACCCAAAGAAACATAACTTAAGAAAAAAAGATGTGAGTGAAAAAGCAGGGGTCAACATGAATGACACTAAAAGTCTATTTCCAGGAATCATATCAGAAAACTTCCCAAGCATGGGAAAAGGACGTGACATTCAGATAAGTGAAGCATATAGAACTCCAGCTAGCCATAACCAAAATAAATCTACACCCAGACATATAATAATCGAGATCTCAGAAATTCAACACAGGAAAAGAATATTAAAACCTGCAAGAGAAAAGAAACAGATCACCTATAAAGGAAAACCCATCAGAATCACTACAGATTTCTCAACACAAACCATCAAGTCAAGAAAAGCTTGGAGTGGAGTATTTGAAGTCCTGAAAGAAAATAACTTCCAACTCAGATTGATGTACCCTGCAAAAGTATGTTTCAAAATTAATGGAGAAAAAGAATGCTTCCATAACAAGGAACAATTGAAGGAATTCATGACCACCAAACCAACCTTACAAAGAGTACTGAAGGACACTCTAGAGAGAGAGAAAAAGGATCACAGCTCCAGGAACAGTGGTGTAGGCATATCACCAAATGGGCTAGACAACTGAATGGAGAGGAAAAGTAAACAGCCAATGGCAGGAAAATAGCATGGCAGGGATGAGGCAGTGCATGTTTGGCCACAACCATTAATGAAGATGGTCTCAATTCACCAATAAAAAGAAACACAAGCAGAGTGGATCAGGAGACAGGATCCATCAATATGCTCTACACAAGAAATATACTTATCTCAGAAGGGGGTTCATAGACTGAAAATCAAAGGAGAGAGAACAATAATCTATGTGACAGGGAACCAGAAAGAAGTGAGGGTAGCTTTCCTTTAGCTGCAGAGTAGACAAGAAAGACATAGCATTTTTATACAATGGAAAGCTACTCAACTATAAAGAAAGAACCTCGAGGCTCCTGAAGTTAAATGAATACAACTTGAGATCATACTCATGGATGAAATGATTCAGAGTCAAATGGGTGAACAACCCGTTGCCTCCCTGGTATAAAAAACTAAAGGAGTTAGCAGGATCCAGAATACACAATACGTATTGTGAAAGTGAAAGGGGGAGGAAATGTCTAAAAAAGAAAAGCAGTGGCCATTGTTAATCTATTATCTTGATCTAAATCCCTTACAGTTTTCATTGCTCTGTTTAGTTTTGTGTTACTCTGTTTGTTTGTCTAATTTTTTTCTATTTGATGGCATGGATAGTTATTTCAAAGATAGCAAAATATATTATAATAGCCATTATTGATTTCCTATTATTTTGTTTTGAAGCCCTGTATTGCTTTCATTGTTTTTTTTTGAGTGACTTTATTCTATTTTGATTTGTTTGATTATATTATTTCTGATAATATAGGCAACTACTTAGAAGATAGCAAGAGGCATTATGGTAACCACTATTGTTTTATTATTGTTTTGAAATCTTGTATTGCTTCCATTGTTTTGTTTTTATTGGTTTTATTATGTACTATTTTGTTTGATTTTATTATGTCTGATGGCATGGGCAGTTATTTTGAAGATAACAAGAGGCATTATGGTAGCCATTGTTGATTTCCTATTGTCTGGTTTTAAAGGCCTGTAATGTTTTCATTTTTTTGTTTTGATTGGTTTTATACTATTTTGTTTTGTTTGAATTTATTGTGTATGAAGATATGGACAACTATTTTGAAGAAAAAGAGACATTATTGTAACTACTATTGATTTCCTGTTGTCTTGTTTTGCAGTTCTGTATTGCTTGCATTGCTTTGTTCTGATTTGCTTTGCTCTGTTTTGTTTTGGTTGTTTTGTTTTGTTTTATTCCCTTTAAAATAAAAAAAATTTTAAAAGACAAAAAAGAAAAATAAATAAATGCAAACCAAATAAAAGAACATTATATTCTCCTAAGAGACATAATAATGGAAGGAGTTTAACAGCTTCATTCATGTTTAACTGACATACAATAAAAGCATATATTTAATCTTTCTAATTGTCACCTCTGTGAAGAGGAGTACACCTTTTCACACCATCCCACTGCCCTGTTGGAACACACAGCTACCAAGATCTTGCTGGAGATCATAAACTCAGCAACAGTAATGAATTAAAGAGGCAGAGTTTAAAATAAAAGAAGACAGTTTATTTGGAAAATAACAAAAAAAATGGAAGATAGCTACTCTGGAAAACAAGGGAGCATCAGAAAGTGAGTATCTGTAGATTTATTTCCCCATCTCCTTTTTATTTAGGACTAGTGACTTTTTCCATCCCCCATGGAAATTGTTACCATCTGATTGATTCTCTGGGTGTCTTTGATCCTGAGCACCTCTACCTACATTCCTTCTGGTTCATTGACTTCTACCTGTCCCTTAGTGATAGATAAATTGAGGGGGAAACTTTTAGAAAGGTAACTTATAGTTAATGACCAAGCAAAGGGAACATGCATGTATCTGGTACGGGTATAGTGATGCTAAAGTGAGAATATACATGTAAGTATGTACGTATTTGTGTTTCTTGAAATAGCTAACTTCTCTCTATATAATGTTCTCATGCATCATCTACGTTGTCACTAATGGTCACACTTCCTTCTTTTTAAGAGTGAAATAATGCTTCATTATGTGCATACACTATAGTGTCTTTGCTGACCCATCTGTGGATACATATAGGTAGTTTGCAAATCTTGGCTAGTGTAATACTTCAGTGAACAAGGGAACGCACATATCTCTTCTCTAATTCTGGTTCCTTTGAATATATATACAGTGGTGGGATTACTGATTCTTAGGGTAGTCACGGACTTTTTTTTCATTTTGAGAATTTACTATGCTGCTTTTCATAGTTGCTGAACAGTTTTATATTGCCATCAACAATGTTTATGGGCTTCAGTGTCCCCATTCCCTGGCCAATGTTTTTGATTTTGTTTAAACTTTTTAATCTTACATACTTATTGTTATTTAAATGAACTAATGAAGTTATAGAAAACTCTGCGGTAGACATTATATTTTCAAATCAAAGACAGTTGGAAGCTAAGGATCCCAAACGAGTATGAAAATAAAATATTTCCAAATAATTAACCTATTTTAAATGAAGAATTGTAAAATTTCCAGTCCAGAAGCTAGCACACAGTGTGTGTGTATGCATCATAGAGCTGCATACCTCTTCACAGTGGAAAACAAATTGGACCTCAGTTCAACACTGAGTGAAAACTGGAGTGAGTCTAGTCATCCAAGAAAGACCTAGTTTCACAGGTGATTCCTGTAGGGTAAATATATTACAAACACTGATTTTCATACTTTCAATTTTCCTTCCACCCACTAATTTAAGAATAATTTGGGGTTTTTCAGCATCTATTCATGACACCATATTGATCTTAGAGTTCTGAACTATTTTTCAGTTGATGTGCTTGCCAAAACATTACAGTGTCTATTTTTTCCCAGTTAGTACATGAGACTTCAGAACACTTTTTGAACACAAACGAAGTGTACTGTCTTTCTACAGGTTTGCAAATTCTTAGACTCACAGGTTGGGAAGTAGTGTTTCTACAGGCCATTTAACTTACCTTAATATTTTCTAATTCTTTTTGGATTTTGGCTATTCTTACTTTTTTCAAAACATAGGGAATGCAAGAAAAACACCGTGATTAACATTTGTCAGGTAGAGTATGATCCAATTTGAAGACAAACAATAAAATTCAAATGATTTTACTATGAATATGAATTTCTTTTCCTGCAACAATAGGAGCACTTAAATTTCTTAGCATTTGGATTATCTCCCCATGAAAGAAAATGGCATATGTCACAAACATTATTTTTCTTGAACTACTCAGAATAAAGACTCCTATCAAAGTTCATCTGTATCACATGAGTTGTATCAGAGGTTTTGGAGTCAAACATCATTTTTTATTCTAAGTTAGCTACATATAACTGTATGACTCAAGAAAATCAAATTCTATACCTACAAGATAGCAACGAGAATTGTGATTTTTAAAATACACTGTTTCAAAGTGCATAGAAGAAAACAAACACTTGATATCTGTCAATACTTTTAATCTTTCAGTTTCTATTGAAAAGAAAAAGTAAAGGAAAAATAGAGAGATTAAAATTAAGAAAGAAAAAGGAAAAAGAAACAATTTATAGAAATAGTGAGTAAAAGAAAGGAAGGAAAGCGGTGACAAAAGGAAGAAAGAAGTATGGAAGGAAGGAAAATAGAATGTGGGGAGAGAGAAAGAAAGGAAGAAAGTAAAGAAGAGACTTCACTGTCTGGCTTACGGAATACAGATACTTCCATGTGGGGAGTTTAAACAACATAGATGAGTAGTTTAAATACAAATGAACATAGGATTTATGTTATACCCCATGACGGACACTCAGGAATAAAGGTACCTGTCACATATCTATCATTTAAACCAGTCTCTAAAGAGATATTTGTCTTACCAGTGAGAATCAAGGACCAATTGTTGTATGACAATATGCACTATTTTTTAGGCCAAGGCATACATGATTTTTGAGATATACAGATATTAGAAATGCAATAAAGAAACTGATAAGTCATCATGTGAGTTCAAGCGATAATAATTAGATGTCTCATGTGACCAGAAAATACACTATGTGATGCACTTTGACACTTTTTGCCCTGTAAATAACTTGCATGTATGACTCAATTCTGTGTGTTATGAGAAGCATGATCTTTTTGTTTTCCATCATAAAAATATTTAAAATGATAATACCAGATCCTTAGTACTTGCAGAGAAAATAACTTGTTTATATATCCTTTTGCATATGCTCAAAGACAATAAAATAATGACAAAAACTACAGAAATAATCATTGCCACAATTTATTAAATACATTTTCTCAAAATTGTCCAAGGCATTTTACCTAGATTATATACTAGTCATAGAATACCTTTGGTTTAGTTATCATTGTTCCTATTTCTAAAATTACAACAAAATATATCCATCTCCAATTTAACTTAGATGGAGAAGATATTAAAAATATTCAAGTGTTCTACCTCCATTTAGAACCATACTTCTCCAAATATACATGCACATATCCATACACACACACATTTAGACAACTTTTAATATTTGTATATGTGCATATATGAAAACAAACATAGTAAAAGGTATTTAAAAGGAAAAACACAGTTATTTTATTTTTAGGATGAGTAGAACTGGCAACTCAAGTATATCCACATTATTTGTTTTTTTGAAATGTAATATCTTTGTTTAACTTTTTTTTTTTTTTGGTACCAGGGATCAAACTCACAACCTCGTGCTTGCCAGGCAGATGCTTATGCCACTGAGCTAAATCCCCTGCCCAAATATATTATCTTGTATAACATTTCATATCTGAAAACTGTCATGATGTATGTTATGAAAGATATACAAACATTCTTTATAATATCTTGATTTTAGTTTATGCCCATGCACAGAAAAGTCAGAATTTCTTGTATCTCGTATCTATATCAATACATTATAATATAATAATTATAATCAATCTTTATCCACCAATAAGTTAAAGCATTAATGTTAAAATACAAATGATTTAATAAATATACTAAATAATTGTAACCATGGTTTCTCCAAGCAGATGATTAGGGAAGCATCACTTATGAACAGACGTGCATGGAGACCTAGAAAATCTTCTTGGAATTTTTAGGTGAAATTATCTTATGTGTTTTTATGGATCTAACTCTTTATGTAGGAGTCACCATAGCATCATAAGTGATTTAAAGCCTGCATGTAAATTTCTCTCACCTTCCTACAACAACTGAATATCTTGACTGAATTCTTGCTAGTCTATATGATTAGTTCTTACAAATTATAAAATAAGTTCTTACTGCCCAAGTGTATTCTAAGCATATGTATTTTATTTAACTCATCAGCAAATCAATACGATTTACTTCTAATTAATTCATGTTTTGAGAAAGATCACAATGAAATCTTTTTAAAATTTTGTACTGTATACTAATCAAAATACAATAAATACAGAAAGAGTGAAATGCAGCCATAGTCATGCAACAAGTGATATTACAATATGTATTTGTTAAAAGAAATTATGTGTATTGATGAACCAAGTATCTGTCTCAAAAGTTTCACCTAGAAAGTGTGGAAGGAAGTAATGTAGGAAGTTAAAAACATGTCTTTAATTTTAAAATTTCAATAACCAACAGAACTAAAGTGGATTATTTCAAAAGGTTAACAAAATTGATAACGCATTATCAAGATTGATCAAAATATCAAGCCAAGAATAAAAAGGTGAACTACACTATAATGTACAGTCCTTACAAGTAAGATTATATTCTATATAACCTCATTGTAAAAATTTTTAAAATTCAGATGAAATGGGAAAGCTACCATTTCAAAACTAGTTACTAAACTAAGAACATTTTAATGGCCAGCTATTGATTGAACAAATTAATCTTCAAAATGTAACATTTGCTTTCCTATTGTTTACCATCTTTTGGCTCAAAACTACACAACCTCAGTACTTCTCCAGCTCCAATTTGTGCTCTGACAATGGAATGTGCAACAGAGAGACTGCAAGATTGGAGAAGAATGAGATTCACTCCTTCATATTTGGTTGTTTTGGATTTTCTCTCAGTTTGCCTAGTAAGGCAGTAGTTCATGCCTATAGCTGCCTATAGCTGAAACTAAATCAAGACTGCCATGTTCTGACAGCCTCTTTACATTCCCTTAGAGGTATCAAAACTGGCATCCTGGTAACCAGTATTCAAATTTCTTAGTCTCATTCTGTGGTGCCTCTCATCTGAATTTTGAGAAACAAGCATTAGACAAAATACACTTCTACCAAGAGCTCTGGGTTTCAGCATAATATTCAATCCTTTCCTAAATTACAAAATTGTACTTGATCTTAGCCGAAAAACTAAGAATAGAGAAAAGCTGAATATTATTTTTCCAAGATCTAGAATAAGACAGAAAACCAGCTTTACCATTTTCATGCAAAGGTACCACAAAAAACTATTGAAACTAATAAGTGAATTCAGTACTTTGATAGGATTCAAAATTCAGATATACAAATCGGTACCATTGCTTATACCAAGAATATTGATCTGAAATAGAAATCAACCAAGCATATTTATAATAGCTACAGACACATGAAACCAAGAAACACTTAAAAATAAAATTAACCAATAGTTAAAACATTGCTAGAATAAAAATTATAAAATCTTCATGAAAAAATTTGAACAGAATTTATTTATTCATTTATTCATTTTTTGTGGCACCAGGGATCAAGCTCACATCCTCATGCCTGCCAGGTAGGTGCTTAAGCCACTGAGCCAAACTCCTGGCCCTAGTTTTTTCAGACAGGGTCACACTATGTAGTTCAGGCTAGCCTTGAGTTCATGTTGTAGCCCAAGCCAGACTTGAACTCACAACACTTCTCCTACCTCAGCCTCCCGAGTGCTGGGATTAAAGGCATGTACCACCATGCCCGGCTTGAGCAGAATATATTTAAAAATTGAAAAACATTTTGTGTTCATGGATTGAAAAAAATTAATATTGTTAAAATATTCATACTACACAAAGCAACCTACAGAGTCAGTATAATCTGTCAAATCATCTATAAAGTTCTTCACAGTGTCAGAAAAAGACAATACTAAAATTTGTTCAATATCAAAAAAATCAAAATATCCACTGTCATCTTGAGCAGAAAGAAAGAAAGAGGTAATAAGCTACATAACTTCAAAATACACTTCAAAAATACAATTCAGGCTGGCAGGCAGAAGGAAGGAAGGAAGGAAAGAAGGAAAGAAGGAAGGGAGGGAGGAAGGGAGGGGGAGAGGGAGCTAAGGGAGAGAGAGAGAGAAACAGAGAAAGGCAATATATCTCCTGATTTCAACATACACAAATTTGGAGCAATCAAAACAACATGTTATTGGCATAAAAACAAACACTAACAAATGAGACATGACTGAGAGTCAAGAAGTAAACCTATGCATCTATAGGAAACTTATCTTTGAAAATAGTGTTAGTAATAGATATTAAAGAAAGGACAGTTTTTTCAATAATTGCACAAGGAAAATTGGATTCCATATGCACAAGAATGAAAGTAGACCCTTATCTCTCACCATTTTACTCAGAATGAATAAAGAAAATATGGTGCATATGTTGAATGTAAAACCATTTAGTCACAAAAAAGGATTGAATCCGTTTTCTTTGCAACAACATGGAAGGAAATTAAGATTATTATGTTAAGTGAAACAAACCAGGTTCCAAAATACAAGTACCACATGAACTCATTCACATGTGGAATCTATAAAGTTGGTCTTGTTAGAAGACCAGAGCAGATCATGGTGAAGGAAGTTGGGGAGAGTGTGCAGGTGGTGGGGCAGAGATGGATCAATGCATACTGAATTATATTAGAGGGGAGCTTAGCTGTCCTTTCTATAAACTCCTCAAATCTAAGTAGCCTATTTGTTAATGATACTATTTAACACATAAAATTTCTTTTTGTATTTGTTTTCTCAAATGGTGGTAAACTTGATAGCTCACAGGAGTTTCACTGTGAGTAAAGCTAGATAGAAGAAAGGTTTGGAAGCAAAGAGATAATAGCAACTGAAAATGGGCATCTTAAACATGAAAGCATAAGCACAATAAAAATAATGTTTAGTAATGGCTTCGAATAGAGTCACTATATAGAAGGAAGTGAACAGTTCACACCAAATAGCCATAGGAACACACCCCTCTACACCTCCTCCAAGATCCTACTGACTTCAAGGAGTGTTGTTGGCTGACAGATCTCAGTTGCTGCTATTGAAGGTTCTACAGCAGCATTCACACAGGCAATACTGTCCCCAGGTAACTGCAATCCCTGGGTAGGCAGCAGGGAGTGTGCCAGGGCCTGGCATTTCTGCAAATTATAGAATTCTACTAGGAAGCAATCTTTGTTATATCAGTTTGGTTAAGATTTTCCTAAAGCTATAGTGCAGTCTGAGATCTGAGGCTATTCCATCCCATTCCCTTTCCTTCCCCCTCTTTGTTTAAGAAACCACACTGACTCTATTTTCAGCCACATTAATCTTAATTTAATTGTAAAATATACTTATTTTTAACTGTTATCTAATCTACAAAGCATACTATTAATGTGATGTTTTGGTATGTGTATACATCGTATAGTGTTCAAGTCCAACTAAACATTTACCTACTCAAGTATTTATCACCTCTTTGTGTTGAAAGGACTCAAAAGTCATTCTTCTAGTCTTTGAACTGTACAGTACATTGCCATTGACTGTAGTCACCCGATGTCCAGTAGCACATGAGAATTTTTTACACCTATTTGACTATAACTAAGTACTTACTGGTAGATCTCTCCCCAGCTGTCTCCCCCACTAATCCCATAGACTATGATGACCACTATTCTACTCATCAACTTCATGAGATTAACATTTTTATATTCCATATATGTTAGATCAAGCAGTATTTGTATTTCTATGCAGACTTATTTCACTGTATACACTATCCTCCATCCTCATCCGTATTGTTTTCAAATGGCAGGGTTAACATGTTTTCTTAACAAAATAATATTTTTGAGTATATTCACTTATTCTTTATCTATCCATCAACTGCTAGGCACTTAGACTGTTTCCATCCCTTAATTATTATGATTAGTGCAAGTGTCAATGTTAGAGTACAAATGTGTCTTTGACATACTAATTTCATACTAATGTCAGATACCCAGTGGAAGGAATGTTGTATCATGTGGTAATTCTAAATATAATTTTCTGAAGAAGCTTTACAACTAATTGAAGAAAAACCCTCGATACTTAAAATACTAAAGACATTTTATACTGCCTCTTTTTAATGCTGTTTTTCTTCTAGTTTACCGTAATTTTTTCAGATCATAATATTTACTTAAACCAAACATAGAGTTATTATTCACCTAAAAGAGCTGAGTGTCATCTTTAGCAGGCATTTGGCAATATAAGTTTCCACTTTTCTGTGTTTTCACTGTTTCATTTTACCCTGAAAAAAGTCAACTTTAAAAAATTCTTTAATGAAATTAGAGTTTTCTTTCTGTTTTTGTTCATCTTCGTTGTAGACCACTGGAAGAAGGTAAAGAGATGTTGACCTATTTGGGTGTAGAGAGCAGATGTGGGATTCTCTGAGTACTTTGTATGAGTTAAATGAGACATTGTATCTTGGAACTATATGTATATAAAATGAAATAGTACTGACCTTTCCAGTTCGCACTTTCATGGGTAGTTCATATGTAATTCTTCCATTTGTTTTTATGATAACGACTGAATAAATTTTGTCAACATTTTTATAAAGATACAATAATCTATTTTTATTACCTTAGATTTCTAAAATCAGTTCACTGAAAGAACAACTTTCAAAATTGTGATACATAAATATAAAGCACCATTTAACAGCCCTTGGTACTGTTTAGGAATTTGTGAGATGGGCGTTGAGTTGAGTTGTGAACACCAAAACTGAGATTGCACTTTAAAGCACTTTGAATATGCCATTAAAACACTTTTATCATGATTATGTAAAACCATAACATATTAATGCCAGCAGGTTGCATTGTCCATACCCCTTTGTCCCAAATGACTGTACTAATGCACGTTTCCACAAAGTGTGTGCAAGGGTTCAGTTTTCTCCACTTCCTTAGCAGGAAGTGTTATCTTTATTGTCTTGAAAATAGTCTTTCTTATTAGAGAAACACACTGACATTTTGTTAGGAAGTCTTTCTATGCAGTTCCATTCCTATTTCCTATTAGACTTTCTTCTTTCACAAATATTCCCCCAAGAAATATATTAAACTTCTGTCATGACCATTGACTAATGTATGTGAACTGATTCTAATGCTTTTCTTAAACACTGATGAATTTGTAATTAAAGTACTAAAAGAAGAGCCAGTTGTTTAAGGTTTATGAAGATTTATCATCAAAAACTATGGTTTAAACAAAAACAAGTTGTCCTCAGACATGAATTGCCTCACAACCAGCATTGTAATGATATAATTATGCGATAATAGAAGGCATGAAAAGTATGACAAGTGGGAGTGAAGTGCTGTCCTTGGAAAGTTAACACTATACAACTAGAAACAAAAGATAAATGAGTTTGAAAAAATACCATGTACACAAATAAAGATAGTGATACAATTTTGTTTCAAGTACTTGTTAGAGAAATAAAGACAGGTAAAATTATAGTGATATTTTCATGTAAAAGAAAATATTCACTAAGATAGTAACAAACCTATGGTTATATAATAAAATTTATTTTAAAAATATATCAAAAAGAATTACTATTTTACATTAACATATATATCCAAATATTCATGTTATGAAATTATCAGCCAAAAACATATGTCCTCTGATTTTGGTCAACTCTGCACAAATGATAAATCAAGTAATTATATATTCACATCGCCTCTCCTTTCCTTATAGCTTATTTTGCTAATATGAAAAAATAAGAGGTAGTTAATTGCTATTGTATCTTTAATTTCTTAATTCAGTACATATTTCCTTCCTATCTTGGATTTAGGTCTGGCTAGAAATAATTTTTCAAAGAAAAATGTTCTACCTTTCATTCTGTACTGTTTACTCTTCATAGTTCTTTTTAATTTAAAATAAAAAGACAATGATACAGAATTTTGAAACAAAATAATAGGAAATTAAAAATGGTTAATATATTGTGTATTGTTATCTTCAAGGTAGTTGCACAGATTACAAGATACAGGCATGAAAAAATGATCAAATAGTGAAAGCATGAACCATTCTTTTTGTTAAGCTAACAGAGATTAGTAGCATAATTCTAGTCTTCTTTCCACAAATCTAGTTGTTTTTTCCTTTTGAGGAGTTTCTTCCCCTTTGACTTTCACAATGTCTATTGCACATTTTGGATCTTAATTACTCTTTCATTATTTTACACTAGAGAGAAAATACAACTTTTACACATGTGAGTCTGATTTATTTCACTTGTGAGTATGGTCCCAAGTTGCATCCATTTACTTATGAAAGTCTCAAGTTTGTCCTTCTTTATAGCTGAGCAGTACTCCATCATATAAAAATATCACATTTTTTCATTCATTCCACAGTGACAGGCATCTGAATTGCTTCCAAGATTTAGCTATTACAAATTGTGCTGCCATAAACATGGGTGCATATATATGGTTGTGGTATGATGTTTTCAATTCTTCTAGGAAAATTCCCAGAAGTGGAATAGCTGGATCAAATGAGACCTCCAAACTTGGTTCTTTCAGGATCTCCACACTGATTTCCACAGTGTACTGTTTATTCTTCATTTTTCCTTTTCTATACAACTCAGAAGTCATGCATTGCCTTATAGTCTCATGCTCAGACTCTCACATTTTCATTAGTTTGTGATCTATGCTTTTTACTAGTTTACACATAGTAAACTGGCCAATATATTTGCCATAGAAAGCTTCACTAGTTTAATGAAAAATGGGGGTGTTAATGCCTCTGGTAAACAGATTTGCCTTAAATAAATAGCTTTTTTTTAAACAAGAAATAAATAATTTCTTCATTTAAAGGAATCCCAAGCAATACCTACAGAGAAGGAAGTCAAAGCAAAAGCCCAGGGAAGACCAAGGTAAGTAACAATGATACTTAGTAATACTGAAAACTATTTAATATATTTAACTCAAAAGCCTACAATGCTTCTTTTTCCCTCAAACCAAGACAAAAATTCCAAATAGAATATTTTTAGGTATTAAAAGTGCAAGTAAAACTTTTTAGTTTAATTTTACTCTATTCTCAACACTCTTAAATTTCTCAAACACTAATATATTATTTAGAAAGAAACATAAGTGAAATGAAAAATTTAAGGAACTTTGTCTTTAACTCGGTATTGATTCCAAAAGAATGTAATCAGTGATTTTGACAACTCCCAATAATTTAATTAATCCTAAATTTAAGAAAATTCTGTCAGAGTCATGTAAATACTGTTCACCATGTGAAATAGGTCTATTTCCCTGATACCCTACTCAGCATTTGATGATACTGACCCTTGGGAAGCACTGTGTATATGAGACGTATTTTCTCCAGTAATAGGGTTGATAGTGGTCATTACTCCCAGTCCTCTTAATTGAATTCATTCATAAAAATAAGAACTATTTATATGTAAGAATGAATTTTAAAATGAGTAAATCTTTCTTGTTTCACAGTTCTTGAAGCACTGGCAGTAAAATCTGTGCCTGTACAAGTAGATACTATGCTTGCTCTTTATTTTTCCAATTTCAGGTTCTATTGTTACACTCCCATACCCATTTTTGCTCACTATAACTTATTTTTCCTTTGGTCTACATTTTATTTTATTAGCACACTTAGTTGAGTGATCATCAAGTTGGTATATATCTTCCTGGTCTTATCCTCAGAAATTAAAAATGTATTATGAAATAAACTCAGTTCTGTGCTAATAATTTTCTGGACAATGTTTCATGTCTATATCTTATGCCCTAAACAACTGCTGTGACTATAACAATATGCAATGTGCTGATTATTGTTACTCTCCTATTGGCTTGTCGTGAAATTGTTCTGCTTTAATTTCTTACTTTTCTTCTGTTTAAAATTAGAAAAAAGAACTCAAAATAATCTACAAGTCATTAATATGTTTAAAAATGGTATGTGAAATGTTTTGACTCTTCCATTTCCTTTGTCTCTTAAGATTAGGATCCTAAAAATGAAAATCAATGCTTGTATCTTGTGTATTCCATTCATCATCCCTACTGATAAAATGTCAAAAAGCATACTACCTTGATTTCTGCCAGAATAGTTCAGTGTTCCTAATCTAAAAATCTCTTGGTCTTTTTCCTGAATATAATCAACTTTAGTGTGATGGATAACACTTTTTAATGCTTACCATATGCTATAGTTTTGCATTATATCGTACATTGGAAATTAGTCCTATGGACATTGATTTCCCTACATTGATTTTGATCCATCATGAGTTTTAACTAGAGAACCAATAAATATTATCTCTAAACACAGAACAGATTTGGGGAAAGAAACAGGCACAAAGTTACTTAAGTCTCACCAGGTGTAGAATATTTTAGTAAATCCTGCATATTTACTCCTGCAAAATATTTTTATAACTCAAAATAAACTGATTTACATTTTACAACTATTCCCTTGATTCATTGATACTCTTTTCTTACCAGCTAATATGGGTTTAACAATTATTTGTAAAGGCTACATTACCTGAATTCTTCGATTCACTGGCCAAATCAACCCTCCTTGAATATTTAACATGTTTCCATTTAGTATTATATGTAATAGACACAAAGTAAAAGAATTTTATAGTTGCATTTTTCATATTTTTCATTTGTCTATATATTTCCTATCTTTCTTTCTTTCTTTTTTTTTTTTGTCCATATCAGGGATCGAACTCACAATCTCACGCCTACCAGGCAGGCACTTAAGCCACTGAGCCAAACTCCTGGCCCTATATTTCCTTTTGATATAATTCCATGACATACAATCGTTGTGTTATGGTTAAGGATTTTTACACCTATTACTTCGTTGAATTTTAGAGTAAGTGTTCACTTGACATTTCATCACCTGAGATGCCATTGTCTGACAAAATAATAGGCTTAACCTTTCTATTTAGGAAATCATATAAAATAGAACTAGCTTCTGAAGATGAAGCCAACTGAGAAAACTTCCTTAACCTCAAATTTTAAACATTACACTTTTAAAAATTCACATTTCGTAACAATTATTACATGTTTATATAAAAATCTTCCAAATATCCACATTTTATTTTGCCATAAACTATATGGTAATGCATACAAATGTACACTTCCAGTGTTGATCTACAATTTTAACTATTAAATACTATGCCTATTTAGACAGTCTGTTATTTTCCTACAAATTCATAATGGCTTATTTACCATATTTTGTTGTCTAGTCAAATTGTTTAATTATTACAGGTTTATAATGCACTCTAAATCATTTTATAGAAAATATTCACTTCTCACTCCTAACTTCCTTTATGTTTTCCTCTCAAATTTTCCTGAGTTTTGAAATTGACTTTGGTTCACTTTGTGTTCTAACAGATTTCTACTGCACTGCTGAGGAGTACTGCAGTTAACCCGTGGACAAGTTCAGTGGGAATTGGTTTTTTAAAACTTTGGATGTTCCTTTTCTATTAACATGGTTTGATATCCCATTTTATTCAGAGTTTCAAATATATCAGAAACAGTTATATATTTTTCAATAGTATGTATACAGGTTTCCTTTACACATGACATCTGTTTTCTCACATTTTTCAGTTAACTCAAAGGTGGAAACATTATTAGTTTTTATATTTATTTAAATTTTTTATTAGATTTAATGCTTCCCATTCAATTGTCTTATGTTTTTTGAGTCAGATAATTATGTAATTTGACAATCAATGATTACAATTTTACTGCACCATCTGTCTTGGTTACTTTTTACTTGTTGCTGAGGCAAAACTCCTGACACCCAAAATTAGGGAATGAAAGGTTTATTTAGCTTACAGTTTTTAGAGGTTTCAGTCCACAATCAGCTGGCTCCAAGGCAGGGTGGCATGGCATTGAGGCAACACTTCAAGGCAGCAGCCAAGCAAAAGCAGCCAGAGTAAAAGGAGGGGGCCAAGAACAAACCTTTCCTCCTCCTTTATATAGTACACAGGACACCCCCCCCGGGTGGGTGTGGCTTCACAAACATCCTTGCCTTCCTTTGCACAGGATGAAGATGTTTACAAAGTAAGACCCCTGGCTCCCTCCTGAGTCTCCCAGTTAAACTTTTGACCTTCTCAAATTGACACAATGGGCAGGTAACAGCGTGTGCTCTACACCCCAGGATGTAGAGCTGCTGCCTTACTTAATTAAGCTGCTACACTTCTCAAGTTGACACAATGTATAAACCCTAACAATCCACCCCTTGTCAACTTGGCAACCAGACACATTTCCTTAAATCAGTCTCCAGATACAAGGCACGCTTAGTTTTAACATTTTGTAACTTAACAATATTATAACACATCTTAACAATCCTTAAGAACCAGCATTAAGTCTACCCACACTATATTACATTCAAAACAACATTTTCTCCTTGGACCTCCAAAGACTCATGCACATCCCTTTATGCAAAAGGCATTTAGTCCATCTACAAGAGTTGCCAAAGTCCTAACAGTTTCAGCTCTGCTGAAAAGTCCAAGTCCCAAATCTCCTCCAAGATCTATGGCAAACTCTTACCTGTAAACCCCTTACAAATGAAAACCAGGTTAAACACTTCTAACATATAAAGGCACAAGGTAAACATTACCATTCTAAAAGTTACAAACAGGGGAATACAAAGCATTAGAACCAAAGCAAGACCAAAATCCAGCAGGGAAAACATTAAGTCCTGTAGTTCCACGTGAACCATTTGAGACAATCTGTGGCCAATTGTAAGCTCCAAAGGGCTTGTGTGGTTCCACCCTCATGGCACTTCTGGTGGTTTTAGCTTCCACAGCTTCTCTCTTGGGCTGGCTTTGCTCCCTCATTGCAGGTTTCCTTAGATGATCCACACTCCTAGCTTTTCCAAACTTCTGAGGTCTCCACTGCACTTTTGGCTTCACATTCATAGCTTCACACCCTGCCCTCTCAAGGGCACACTGCCTGGCCTCCCAGGCTTTCTGAAATCGAGGTGGAAGCCTTTTTAGCCTCAGAACCCTTGCATGACATGGATGATGCCAACATCTGCTGCCATTTGGAGCAGTAGCCAGGCTATCCTCTCTCTTGACTATAGGGATCAAGTGCCTGGATCGCTGGGCAACCTGAACCTGATTCTGAGCGACAGATTCTCTATGCTGTCTCCATTCTGAAACCTGGTGTGGCTGTTGCCACCATTCTGGAATATGATGCTCTGAGGCTTTCTCCTCCAAGCAAAGTCTTTCACTTTTGCAGTTTTGAGGCTGCAAAGTGTGGGGACCAGCTGCCTCTTCCCGTGATGCCTGCAGGCCATCTTTTTTATTCTGTTCCTTTTCAACCATGGGGAGCTCAGATCTGTCCTTACAGTCCACAGCTTTCTGGCCAAACTCATGTTTTAAATTATCCTGCTGGGCTCTTTGCTTTGGATTTCCAACATAAATCTGGCTAAAAGCCCCCAACAATAGCCATGCCACCATTTCAACATTAGGCTGCCTCAAAATTTCTTCTGCCAGATTAATTAATCCAGTGTCCTTAATCTTAGTCTCAGGCAAAGTCTCTAGACACAAGCAAAATGCAGACAAACTTTCTGCCAAGCCGTAGCACACATCATGTAGAGTCCAACAACCAATGCAATCCTTTTTCCCAGCAGAAACCTCCTGAGTCTGGTCTTTACCAGCAGTCTTTCTTTTGACCTTCTGGTTTCCTGACCTCTGACCAGAATCTCCTCTACAGAACAGTCTAAGCTGTTCCAGCTCTATGCATTCAGGCGACATCTATGAACATTTCAAAACTGTTCCCACAAGCCATTTCCAAAAGCTCTTGAACCACATGTTCAGGTATAATCACAGCAACAACCCCACTCCTGGTACCAAATTCTGTCTTGGTTACTTTTTACTAGTTGCTGAGGCAAAACACCTGACACCCAAAATTAGGGAAGGAAAGGTTTATTTAGCTTACAGTTTTTGGAGGTTTCAGTTCACAATCAGCTGGCTCCAAGGCAGGGTGGCATGGCATTGAGGCAACACTTCAAGGCAGCAGCCAAGCAAAAGCAGCCAGAGTAAAAGGAGGGGGCCAAGAACAAACCTTTCCTCCTCCTTTATATAGTACACAGGACACCCCCCCCAGGGTGGGTGTGGCTTCACAAACATCCTTGCCTTCCTTTGCACAGGATGAGGATGTTTACAAAGTAAGACCCCTGGCTCCCTCCTGAGTCTCCCAGTTAAATTTTTCACCTTCTCAAATTGACACAATGGGCAGGTAACAGCATGTGCTCTACACCCCAGATGTAGAGCTGCTGCCTTACTTAATTAAGCTGCTACACTTCTCAAGCTGACACAATGTATAAACCCTAACACCATCTTTAATAATATTACTTGAATTCATCTTCTTTGCAACTTCAAAATACATTGTTAAACCAAAGTACTAGCTGGCTTCTTTCTTCATGTTTTAATTTTAATGTTTCACATTTAATCAATGATGGTTTAATGACATCCAGATTTTTAATTTTTTTGATAATTTCTATTTCATGAAGAAACTCTCAATATTAACCCTTCAACTCAACTCACAGTATTCCAATAGAAGCAGGCCACAAATCAAACTAAGATTTCTCAAAACTAACAAGAGAAATCAATCCAGCAGTTGTTTGATGAGACAAAGAAAAATAACTTAAGATTAATTGGAGTCAGTGAACAAGCAGGAGATACTACAAATGACATTAAAAACATCCTTACAGACATCGTGTCAGAAAATTTCCCTGGTAGAGGAAAAGAATTTGACATACAAATAAGTGAGGCATATAGAACCCCAATTAGCAATGATAAAAAAATCTATTTCCAGGCATATCGTAGTCAAGATTACCAAAATTCAACACAAGAATAAAATTTTAAAAGCTGATTGGGAAAAGAAACAAATCACCTATAAAAGAAAGCCCATCAGAATCACAATGGACTTCTCAGCACAAACTCTCAAGTCAAGGTGAGCTTGGAGTAAAGTACTCCAGACTTTAAAAGAAAACAACTTTCAACACAGATTGATGTATCTTGCAAAACTATCTTTCAGACTAGAGGGAGAAACTAGATACTTCCATGATAAGAAACATCTGAGGAAATTTGCGACCACTAAACCAGCGCTCCAAAAATTTTGAAGAACATACTAGAAAGGGATGATAAGTATTACAGCTCCATGAACCCTAATAGAAGGAATCCACCAGGAAAAGCAAACAATTAGATGGAAGGAAAAAAAAGGGGGTAGCCAATAGTAGAAAGCAACATGATAAGATTAAGTCAACACATATCTGTTTTAACCATCAATGTTAATGTTCTCAATTAATCAGTCAAAAGATGTAGACTGGCAGAATGGATTAAGAAGCAAGACCCAACAATATGCTGTATACAAGAAATGCATTTAATTCAAAAAATACCCATAGACTGAAAGTTAAAGGATGGAAGTTGCATGGAGTATTCTCCATGCAACGGGAGTCCAGAAAAAAGCAGGGGTAGCTATTCTATTTGCAGACAAAGTTAATTTTAAGCCAAGACTGATTAAGAGAGACAAAGAAGATCATTATATCATGGTAAAGGGAACAATCCAACAGAAAGAGATAACAATCATATATATGCAACAAATACTAGTGCACCCAGTTATATAAAACAATTATTAATGGATGTGAAAAATCAAGTTTTAATACAAATGTTTTGGGAGACCCAATACCCTGCTGTCACAAAAAGACAGATCAACTAAACAAAAAATCAACCATGAAGTATTAGAGTTAAAACAAATTTTTGAGTAAATGGACTTAGTAGATATCTATAGAGTCTTCTACCCTACAACATGAGAATACACATTATTTTCAGCCTCACATGGGAATTCTCCAAAATAGACTATATACTGGTTCACAGAATAGGCTTAAGCAAATGCAAAGGAATTGAAATTATCCCATGCATACTATCAGACCACAGTGCATTGAAATTGGAAATCCATGCTAAAGGAAACTACAAGAACTTTAACACATGGAAATTAAATAGCACACTACTGAACAATCAATGGGTCACAGATGAAATTAAAGAAGAAATTACACAGTTTTTACAGTTGAATGACAATAACACTACAACATACCAGAACTTGTGGGACACAATGAAAGCAGTCTTAAGAGAGAAATTTATACCATTAAATACCCATATCAGGAAAATAGAACAAGCTCATATTAATAACTTAATGTTGAATCTCAGACTTCTAGAAAAAAAAGAGCAGACTAAACTAAAAACTCATACAAGGGAGGAAATTATAAAGATCAGAGCAGAAATTAACACAGTGGAGACTAAAAATAAAAAAAAATTAAAAAGATGTCAGACAGAAATACCTGAAATAAAAGATTGTATAGAATTCGTGAGTTACAAAAATGATCAGTACAAAGAAAAAATGTCTGAAATTGAGGACAAAATCATGAATTATGATGAAGTGCCCAAAGAAGTCACAAAAAATAAGAGACCAAGAGAAAATTACCCATCAGTTATCCGATGAAAATAAGAATAGAAATCTGAAGCTAGCTGGAGTTAGAGAAAACTAGAAGATAACACAGATGAATATAATAACATCTTTACAGAAACCATAGAAAAGAATTTCCAAATATAAGAAAATGATTTAAAATACAAGGAAGCAATGTTTACATAACACCAAATGAATATGATGAATACCGAAGCTCACCAACTCATATTCTCATTAGATATCAAGATACACAGAGAAAACAAATAGACAGTCAGACTTATAAAAGAAGTAAGAAGAAAACAAAAACTTAGATATAAAGGTAAGCACACTGAGTCAAAACAGACTCCTCAACAGAAATCATGAAGGTGAGAAGAGTTTAAAGCATTTCAAGCACTAAGCGTAACTTCTAACCCAGAAAAAATTTATCAGCAAAGCTATCCTTCAAACTAGATGGAGAAATAGAGTATTTCCATGAAAAAGATCTGTGTCAAAGATTTATGAGTGATAAAGCAGGACTTGATAAAATACTTAAGAGTATTCTTGACAGAACCAATAAAATAATTAACAGAGCTAAAAAACTAAACAAACAAACAAACAAACAAACAAGCAAACAAAAAAACACAGAGGAAACAAAAACTCCAAGTCAGGTCATTGAATATATGGCAACAAAAAAATGTCAGAAACAGAAAAACAAAGAAATCACCAACAGATAAAGAAGGCAATGATGGTAAGTAAGCAATACATCTCAGTAATAGCTGGGAATATTAATGGTTTCAAATTTTCAAATAAAAGACAAATTGTCAGACTGGATAAAAATGAAACAAAGCAAAGCAAAACAAAACAAAACCAGAATCCAACAGTCTGTTGCATACAAGAAACTCATCTAATTAAAAAAAATCATAGACTAAAATTTAACAGACAGAAACAACATTTCATGGAAAGAAAGTCACACATACTAGTTAAGGAAACAAAATATATATTTACCAAATACTGGAGCACCTATCTTCTCAAAACAAAAACCGCGGAACTTAAAAGATCAAATGAACATGACTACAGTCATACTAGGGGATTTTAACACCCAACTTTCACACAGGGAGAGATAAACTAAAAAAAATCAGTAAAGGACTACTTTTAAGATAACAACATGCAATATATTAACTAGTGTTCATTTCCTATTATTTTTTGAAATTCTGTATCATTTTTATCCTGTGTTTTTAAAATTAAAAAAAATGAATAAAAAAGAAACATGAGTTGAACCAAACCTTTAAATGTATGGACTCAGTATAAATTTCCATAGTATTTTATACCTCTACAAAAAGAGCTTATACTTCTTTCAGCAGCACAAGATACTTTTTCCAAAATAAATCATGTGCTACTCCACAAAGCCTGCTTAAGCAAATATAAAAGCATTAAAATTACCACATGTGTATTATCAGACCATCATGCAAAGAAAATAGAAATCAATGACAGAAAAAAAGAGAAATCAATAACAGGAAAAATTTCAGAAAGAGGAAAACTCCTGGAAAACTAGCAACATACTTCTAAACAACCAAGGGGCCACAGAAGAAATCAAAGGAAAAATTAAAAAGTTTCTTGAAGTTACTGACAATGACTGTTCAACTCAATGAAACAATTGGGATACTATGAAAGCAGTTCTAAGACGAAAATTCATTGCAATCAAAGCTCACATTAGGAAGACAGAATAAGCCCAAATATATAACCTTGTAAAAAATTTTAAGATACTTGATGAATAACAAAAAACCGGCCCCAAACTGAAATGGAAGGAAATAATGAAGATGGGAGCAGAAATCAATGAAAATGAGACTAAAAATAATTTTTAAAATTAACAAAATTGAAGAAATAGTTTTTAACAGAACAAAATAAATAAGTCCTTAGCCGGACTCACCAAAAGAAAGAGAGAAAAGACTCACATCAGTATAATTAGACATGAAAAAGGTGAAATTACAGCAGATACTGTTGAAAATCACATGATACTAACTACTTTGAAAAAATGTATTCCAATAAATTAGCAAATTTGGAAGAAATGCATAAGCAATTAGATTCATCTGAATTACCAAGGCTAACCCAAGAAGACATAAATATGTTTAGCAATCCAATAACAAACAATGAAATAAACATGACAATAATGTTTCTACCAACTAAAAATAGCGTAGGATATGATTGATTCAAGGAACCCTGAACCCCAAATGAAGCAAACAACCAAGTAAGAAAGAAAATAGGAATTCAATCTCCTTAATAAGCATAGATGCCAAAATTTTCAATAAGATATTGGCAAATGGAATGTAGTATCATTAAAAACATCATATATCGCGTTTCAGTAGGTTTCATCCTAGAGATGTAAAGATGGTTCAACATATGTAGGTCAATAAATGTAGCATATCACATAAATGGAAGGAAAAAACCCACACGATCATATCAATAGATGTAGAAATAGCTTTCAACAAAAAATCCTGAAGAAAACAGGTATCGGAGGATGATATCTTTATTTGATACAAGATATTTATGTCAAATCAATAGCCATTCCCCCTATAAATCATAATGAGACAAAGATGTCCACTATCATCATTTCTATTCAATGAGGTGCCTGAAACATTAGTCAGAGCAAACAGGGAAGAGAATGAAATAAAAGAAATATGTATAGGAAAGGAAGAGTTCAGATTATCATTATTTGCTGATGACATGATACTCAACATAGGAGACCCAAAGAACACCAAAAGCTCTCAGAATCAATAACCAACTTCAGCAACATAACAGAATATAAAATCAGAATACAAAACCCATTAACATTTGTGTACACCAATGAACATTATCGAGGATCTGGCCTAGATCCCCAATATCCCAAATGAGTGTACAGTGAAGGCTTAAATAAATAAGGCAAGTGCTATGATTTTAGGGCTCCAGGAAGAACAAAACTCTCTGTAGAGTTTGAGACTCTGGGGCTAAGACAAGGGTTAAAACAAAGACCTTCTCCGGGCAGCCCATATTTATTACATTTTCAAAGAGAGCAAACAATGAGGAAAGCATGGAAAATGAGCAGGACCTTGAGAGTCACTTCAAAGACTTCTCCAAGTAGTAATTTATGCCAGTTTAGGAGAACCATCTTATCTCCATGATGACATTTATGGTGGGAATGACTGCAGGAGTGAGATGTCTGCCGCTGCAGTCTGTATCTGCTTAATCGGGTTTGGAGCCAGACGTCCTCAGCTGTGACCTCTACTTGTCCTTTGAAGTATCTCTGGCATCACAGGCCTCAGCCAGGACCAGTGATTCATAGAGGTTAACTCACAATGAACCAGCTCCCTTCACCAGGCAAGGGGTCTAGGTTTATGACAGATTCATAGACAAACATAGAAAGCTAATTAGTTAATTTTAAATACTGCTCGGAGCCACTTTGAAGTGGTCTCCAACAGAACATGATGAGAAGGAAATTATGAAAATAATACCATTTGCAAAAGATTCAAGAAAAATGAAATACCTAGGAATTAACATAATCAATGAAGTGAAAGACCTCTGCAAAGATAACTATAGCACACTGGAAAAGGTGACTGACGAGAACATCAGAAAATGCGAAAATGTCCTCTGCTCCTGAATAGACCAAACAAATATTGTCAAAGTGTCCATAATACCAAATCTGTTATAGAGGTTCAATGTGGTCTCATAGAAGATACCATCAACACACTTTACTGAAATAGAGAAATCAAACCTAAAATTCATATTGAACTAGAAGAGACCCAAAATAACCAAAGCAATTTTGAGCAGCCAGGGTGGAGCTGCAGTCCTCAAAATATGAGATTTGAAGTTGTACTACAAAGAAATAGGGATAAAAATGACATGATGCAGGAATGAAAATGGACACCTGGATCAGTGGAAGAGGAGACAGGATACAAAAACATCAACAAACACATTCAGATCTTTGACAAAGGTGCCAAAACCATACATTGGAGGAAAAGTAGCCTGTTCAACAAGTGATGCTAGAAAAACTCATCTGTTTGCATAATATTGAAACTGAACCCACTTCTCACTGTATACTAAATTAAAATCAAGATCAATCAAAGTTCTAAAAATTAAAACAGATCTTTTGTAATAGGGAAAGGGGTCTAACACCATGAGGGGTTAAAAAGAGGGTTAGGGGAAATAAGCAGAATAAAGATACACCATTTATAAAACCTTAACAACCTGGATGACTGTAAACATTGTATGTCATAATGTCAATTAATAATATCAACAAGAATGAATATTAGGGTTTGGGAATTAAAGTAGGGTCATGGAAAATGAAGGTGATTCAGAAAAGGAATAAGCTGCAGTATACATGCACCCACTCCCAGAGTATGGAGTCTTGGCCTAATCCCAATCTCCTAAATGAGTGAACAGCAAATAGCTTAACCAAAAGGGACAAGTGGTACAATTTTTAGGGCTCCATGAAGGTCAAAATCCTTCTAATGGAATTTGAGATTCCATGGGGTTTGAAACAAAGAATAGCTCTGGTCAAACCATACTAATTTGGTTTTCAAACAAAAGAAAGGGATACTGAGGTAAGAATGGGAACCGAGCAGAAGCTTGAAAGTCAGCTCAAAGACATCTCCAAGCAATAAATTTTGCCAGTTAAGAGAATTGTTTGATCTCTAAAGTTGACAGCTCTATTGTTCTGGAACAGGGAGTATCAGCAACCACGTCCTTGGCTGCCTTGGTTGTGGTGTTACCTTGACCTCAGTGCACTATGCATATGCTCTTTTCCAATACAGTCACTGGGTTTCAATTTTCCCATAAAATATTATACTTTTTATATTATATATATATATATATATACACACACACACATATATATGTATATACATATATATACATATGTACAATATGTATCATATATCATAATATAAATGGCATAATAGTACAGAAAAATGGATCATTATCTTTATTACTTTTCTCATTGCTGAGACAAAATTCCTGATTCCCAAAGTTAAGGGAGAAAAGGTTTATTTGGTAAACAGTTTACAGAAGTTTTAGCCCATAATTGGTTGACTTCAAGGTAGGGTAGCACATGGCAGAAGAGCAACATTTCATGGAGGTAGAAGACAACAAAAGGAACAAGAAAGCGCAAAAGAAAAAAGGGAAACAAGTCTCTTTCTGCCCCCTTTATCTTATCTACACTGCTGGGAATCCAATCCAATCAGTGGACTGATCCAGGAATCAGCCACCCTTAATCACAGCATCCTCAATCCCAGCATTACTACAAATTAATAGCAAACTCTAGATTTAGCTGCCTCTGAACCCCTCCCCCCATGACCACATGATGCTCTGGGGAGTCATTCAGACAAAACTCATAGCAATCATAAATGTTAGGGAAAGATATGACAAACAAAAAAAGTATCATTGAATCAATGAATTTCCAGGTAATTTGCATTGTGAAAAGGTAGCCCAGAAAAATGTAGGATTTGAGTTCTATATCAATATAAAGAAAAAGAATTGTTTTGTATAAGTATTTCATGTGATATTTAGAACATAGTTACATTGAAATTTTTAAATATTAAATTCAAATTTAACTGAAAAGCAATAATTGTTTTAGTGGCTATTTTGAAGAGTAAATTTTCCATTTTGTGTAAATCTTTCATTTTTGCATAAAGTTATGTACAATATAATCCTATAATATTGGTAAGAACTGTATCATATATATAGTGGTATCTTTTTCCAGTTATAGCTTTGATTCTTTGTGCTTTTTAACCTTTGATTCTTGTTCTTTCTCAACATTAATCAAAATACTAAGAACATTCCTCATATAATTAGAGGAAACAATCCTAAAATTCACATAAAGTCAAAAGAGAGTAAGAATAAAAAGAGCAATTCTGGGCAACATGTGCAAGGCAGGGAGCCTCACAATTCGTTATTTGATGTTATATTATAAAGATGCAGTGACAAACAATGTATTGACAAAATTTTAAAAAGTCTTGGAGATCAATGGAGAGAACAAAAGATATACAAACAACTTCAAGCACATTCAGTTACTTTATTATCTTTGACAAAGGAATCAAACATCTTTTCTGGAAAACAGATACCATCTTTTATAAATGGTGCCTGGAAAACTGATTTTCCATATGTGCAGGTTTGACCCTGGACCCATATCTGTTGCCATGCAGTAAGGTAAAAATCAAAATGGACCAAAGATCTAAATGTCAAAACGGAAGCACTTAATCTTCTGGAAGGCAAGATATGTAAATGTTATAACTTGTGTCTAGGTGTCCCCCAAAAGTCTCATGAACCCAAGGCAGGTGTGTGTGGAGGGGGAGTTTTTCACTGGTGGTTGGATCTAGAATGCTTGATGGGGAGATCAAGTGTGTGTGACTACTAAATCAGTCCACTGATTGGTTTGGCAGAATTCTGGCTAGGATTAAAGGTATGAGTGCTATACCCACCCTCAGGTGGTGAACTTCATAAAATATAAGGGACAGAAAGAGGGCTAATGTGTTTGCCTTAATGCTTACCAAGGATTATGTGATGGATTATGCCTTAATGCTTGCACATTTCCTATGTGATGCCCTTCTGCCTTGCTACCCTGCCTTGGAGCCAGTTAACCATGGATTGAAATCTCTAAAATCTGTGAGTCAGATAAACCTTTCCTCCTTTAATTTTAGGTGTTGGGTGTTTTGTTTTGATAATGTGAAAAGTAGCTAAGGCAGTAAAACTCTTGAAAAAATAAGTATAGGCAAAGACTTTATGAAAAAATTCCAGTTGCACTGAAAACAGTTACAAAAAATCAACAAATGGTGTCATATAAATTAAAAACCTTTTGCATAGATAAAAGGCCACAGGGTGAGGCTCACAGAGTGGAAAAAATAATTTTACCACCTTCTCCTCAGACAGAGGACTAATATTTGGAATATGTAAAGAACTAGAAAGAATTAGACTCTCCAAATTTACAAACCTAATTAAAAAATGGTCATCTGAAATGAATAGGTGCTTCTCAGATGAAGAAGTACAAACAGAAATAAATGCATGAAAAGAATGTTCAACATCACTGGTCACTTGAGAAATGAAAATTAAACAACACTGAGATTCCATCTCCAGAAAAAATGACTATCACCAAGAAATCAACCAATAATAAATGCTAGTGAGACTGTGGGGGAAAAAGGAATTGTTCATCTTTGGTGAGAGTGTAAATTGGTACAATCATAGAAATCATTCTGGAGATTTATCAAAAAACTAAAACTAATAGTTTCATTTGACTTAGCTATTTCCCTTCTAGGGATCTTCCACGGCACAGTGATACAGTATATCCATGTTTGTAGCAGCTTAATTTATAATAATCTTAGAAACATCCCATATGCCCATCAACAGATGAATGAATAAAGAAAATGTGGTATTTTATGTAATGGAGTTCTACACTGGCATAAAGAACTTGAGATATTTTTAGGTAAATGGATGCATTATGAGACCATAATCTTAAGTGAAGTAAATCAGAAACATGAGTTCAAACAGCACCTTTTATTTCCTTGTGTGAGAAACTCAAAGTGTAAATAAGTAGTAAAATCAAGGATAGATACTGGGAAATAGGAGAGACTTTTCACAGTGGAAGGGGAGCAAGAGAGGGGGGATGGCGAAAGAATAGAAGGCAAAAAGATTGTTCAAAAAAAAGAGAATGGAAGGCAGGAATAGAATTTTTGTAAATGAGGAGGAGAAGAAGGGTTGAAGGGAAGGAAGAAAGGGGGTTTGGAAACGATGGAAGGGAAAAGAAATTTTTTTTAAAAACGGAATGGAAGGAAAAATGGAAATAGAATTTTTGTAAATGAAGAGAAGAAGGGTTGAAAAGAAGGGGAGGAAAATGGGAAAGAAGAACTAAGTATATTATGTATAGGTACAAATGCCCCATAATGACTGCAATTATTACATATGGCAAACATGCACTAAGAAAAAATAAAGATGAAAAAGAAATACATACACTATTGTTTCTAGGAGTATGACTATGGCACCACTTACTCTTTATTTCATTATTGTATTTTTATTACTATCAACCCAAAATGTTTTTAAGGTTCCATTGTGTGTCTTTACAAACTTAAATTACTTAATATTGAATTATTGCTGAATAGAATTAAATATATATGCTTAGGAGAACAGTTGGGCAGTGTCTTGGTTACTTTTCTTAGTTCTGAGATAAAGTACCCAATTCCCAAAGTTAAAGGGGCAAGGTTTTATTGTAGATCACGGCTTGTGAGGTTTAAATACATGGTTGGCTGGTTCCAAGGCAGAGTGGCCCGGCAGAAGTGAAACACAGAGGAAAGAAAATTCATGGCAGGCAGAAGCATCAGAGGTAACAAGTAGCAAGCAGCAAACAGCAAGCAATAAGCGACTTTCTTTCTGTTCCTTTGTTATTGATGAGTGATTGTGCTAATTTGAGAAGTCTACTAGAGAAATTTAAGTAAATCAGCTCAGCAATACCACACTGTAGGCCCACCCTAGGGTGGTTCATTGACTGGATGTATAAAGGGGAAATGAGGAAGGACAGATCTGCTTTTGTTTCTTGGGAGGAGTTCCAGCATTCACCTTCACCTTGGACACAATCTCTTCACTTCTAGCACAGACTTCAGCTTCCATCATATACTCTTCAGCCTTCCATCACAGATCCATCAACCTCTTGATATGTACTTGTATGTGACACTGCAGTGAATGCCAGACCTTGACTTGAATCCTTCAGTGTTCAGACACCCTCTGCACTCTTCTTCATCTGACTCTGTGGGTGACCAATGTAAGCCAATTTGGCAAAACCTTATATACTTGTATATTTTATATTATATCTGTTTCTCTAGTAAAACACTACTGATACACTTACATTCTAGCCAAGCTACACATAGGGCAGATAGCACTCACAATTAAGGGGGGGACTCTTAATCTTAGTATCACACTGTGAATCAGTCTCAGAATTCCATGCTTAATCTCTGAATTACACACTGTAGAACCAGCCACCTCCAAAAAGTCCCATCTATGACCATGTGAGGCTTTGGTGGGGCATCTAGATATAAGCTATAACAGACTTTAAGAGTAAACTGTAAGAACTAGTTGTATATGGATGTGATAAAAATATGGTGCATGCTTGAGTTAGAACAAATTTATTATAGTAAAAACCATTAGACCTCCTTATTCCATATTTGCCACACACTTATCCCATCATTTTTGCCATTTTCTGAAGCAGTTGTGAAGATTCAGTCTTGTGTCTTCAGTTGCACAGTCATGGCTGACTCAGTGTCCTTAACTGACTGAAAAGGTTTACCTTTAATTGCCATTTTCACTTTGGGAAAAAGCCAGAAGTTACCAGGTGACAGATCCGGGGGTTAAAGTGGATGAAGATACAAGATAATATTTTTATAAGCCTGCCTTTCTTTTGGAATGTGCTCAGCAGCACAATTCAGTGTATTTTTTATCAAACCTTGTAAAGAGTCACAAAGTGCCCTTCCAGAACAGCCTCAGACAGTAGCGATAAAAATGAAATATGTCTAACTGAAGAGAAGGGGAATGATTTGAGGGGAATTAATGGAAATGTCTTTTATTATAATAACTTTTGGTTTAAATTTATACTATATCTTTTGATCATCCTTGGAGAACAGCAAAATCTCAATCAAGATGTGCTAATTTTGTATTGCATCTACATAGATGCCACAGACATGCAGTTACATGGAGGCTTTCCATCATTTTTTTTTTTTTTGGCGGTACCAGGGATCGAACTCACAACCTCACACCTGCCAAGCAGGTGCTTAAGCCACTGATTCAAACTCCTGGCTGGGCTTTCCATCACTTATAAAGTAATAGTGACTACTAGCAGTAAAGATGTATACCAATGGATACCATTGAAATTATTTCATACAAACTATTAGAAGTCACAGTGTGTCCCCATGTTGTTGATAGATACAAGTAATGTTTTTATAATTCCTGTTTAAAGAACATATACTTACTTAATATCTGTTAATTGAGTTATATTGTCAGCATAAACCCTTCAATATAATGCCACATAGATAAGAAATTGATTGTCACTATTAACTTGTGAGATATTAGTAACAGAATGAAATCAGGGAAATTACTAATTTCTTCTATATGGGAATGAACTAGAAATTAAGGTATAGTAAAGATGTATACATATAATTTTATCTATCAAGTGGCACACATCATCAAAGGATATAGAATATGCAGTATTATACAAGCTGTCATATTAGAAGAAGCCACACAATGTTGAAACATCTGGCTTTGTCCCTTCTAACCATTCTAAAAATAAAAAAATTATATACATTTCCATCTCTATATTTTTTCTGTATATGTGTATATACATATTAAAACTGATTTTTTTGTATTTGTGTGTGTGTGTGTGTGTGTGTGTGTGTGTGTGTGTGTTGGTATGAGATGGGTGTTTGTTTTCAGGTAAAGCTTTCCTTATGAAAAAATTTTTAAGTTCATAGTTGGAATCACAGAGCTCTCTGAATTTTGCAGAGAATTACTTGGTAATTGCATTGATATTGGTGATTTCCCTCTAACATTCTTTACATTAGTTTAGTGTTCTTTTTTCTGTTTTATTAGTGCACTTTTACAATATGTCACAGTGATGTTCTTTTCCAGGAATCAGTATACGCATGTAACATATCTCGATAATTTTCAACCTCTTTGTTTCACATTCCTTTACACCCTGATCCCTTCTTCCACCTCTAGAAACTGTCTAAATTTCTTTTGCTTTGAAACAATGTATGTATGCTTTTCCTTCCTTATATTAATAGCTGATTTATGTTATTTCTTCAAGTAAACTAATAGTGCAATCATAAAAAATTAACTGATAGAATAAATTTTCAAATAATTGCAAGCACTCTTTTGGAAAACAGTCATAAAAAAATCACATTTATATGAACAAATAAAACTTGAAAAATTAAAAGTGTTATGTCATGGAGGACAAGGGAAACATTGTTATCACTTGATTCACTTTTCATTTTGATAAGTGTATGCACACCACACAAACACCTACAGTGTCTTCTTTAACTAGGTTAGAATTTGAAAATATATGTAATATTGTAGTGTAGAAATGTGAGTAAGCACTATTTTAAAATGATTTTTGAGTAATACACTGCGTAAAATATCTTGTGCACTGTTGAGAATCTAGATAGTGTTTAATAAATTGTGGCAATTATTATTTCTGTATCATTATTGTCATCTTACAATCCTTGAACATACACAAAAGGATTTTCATTGAGTTAATATTTTCCTAAAATGGTAAGAATCTAGGTATTAAATTTTTAAATTTATTTTGTAATGGAAAAAATAGACCATATATCTGTGACTACTTATACTTAGGCATACAAGTCATAATTTAGAGGTCAAAATGTGCTAATATGGGGGTACACAGATTTTTTGATTACTTGAAATTGCTAATGAATATTCCTTGAGTTCATATGGGGTCTCATAAGTTTCTTTATGGCACTCCTAATCTCTATTTCTTAGTGTATGAATTGCTGGATTCAGAACAGGTGTGATTACTGTATAAAAACAGCAAGAAATTTGTCTACCCATGTGATAGTGACTGGCCATAGATAGCTGAAAATTCAAGGTCCAAAGAACAACACCACGACTATGATGTGGGAGGTACAGGTAGACAATGCCTTGCATGTACCATCTTTAGAGTGAAGGCAGACAGTTAGTAGAATGTAAGTATAGGATATCAGCAGGAGAATGCAACAAGTTGTTGCAAAAACACCATTGTCTGCATTCATAATGAACCCCAAAGTCTCAGTATCCATACAGGTTAATTTCACCACCAATGGAAAATCACAGAAAAAGTTGTCCACTACTCTTGGTCCACAGAAGGGCACCTCCAGAAACATAAGCAGTTGACACATGGCATGCAGAAAGACAACGATCCATGACATCCAAACCAGCCAGATACACTTTCACCTGTCTATGATACTAGAGTAGTGGAGTGCTTGCAGACAACCACATAACAATCATAGGCCATTGTCACAAGAAGCACCATTTCACCCCCACCAAAGAAATGGACACAGAGGATCTGGTCATGTAGTCCCCAAAAGGTATTAAACTTTTAATACCTTTTGGGGGCATCCTCTTGGAGGTATGTGATCACTTTTGGGGTAGTTACTGAAGAAAGGCAGAGATTAACAAATGAGAGGTTCACTAGCAGAAAATACATGGGGGAATTGAGATGGTGGTCAGTGATGATTAGGAGCACAACAAAGAGGTTGCTCACAACATCCATGAAGTACAGTACAGAAAATGACTCTGAAAGAAAGACCTGAAGCTCCTTTGCATTACAAAGGCCCTGAAAAATAAACTGACACACCACAGACTCGTTTGTTTCTTTCATTTAGTACATTATGTTCTAATGGATCCAAAGAGAAAGATGAATTCTAGAATACTCACACACAACATTTCATTACAGTGAGCAGATAAATACATGCCTTGTACAAAAATAAAATCTTAGCAATGAACTAAGTTTGAAATTTAAGGGGCCAGAAGTTTGATTCAGTGGCTTAAGCACCCGCCTGGCAGGCATGAGGTTGTGAGTTCAATCCCCGGTGCCACAAAAAAAAAAAAAAAAAAAAAAAAAAAAAAAAAAAAAAAAAAAAAAAAAAAAAAAAAAAAAAAAAAAAAAAAAAAAAAAAAAGAAAGAAATTTAAATTAAGTTTTCTTTTTCACTATGCACGTGTGCTCAGCCTGTTGCTAATCAGGGTGAGCATCCAAATGTAGACAATCAAGTCCAGAATTTGCCTATCAGAAATACAGTGTATACAGATATGAAATATGAATGTTCTCAGGAAAAACATTAGTAGTAAATGTTCTCCATAACTGTTTTCTAAACCTTGGAT
This sequence comes from Dasyprocta punctata, assembly GCA_004363535.1. Taxonomy (NCBI): domain Eukaryota; kingdom Metazoa; phylum Chordata; class Mammalia; order Rodentia; family Dasyproctidae; genus Dasyprocta; species Dasyprocta punctata. The sequence continues at coordinate 24,105 of RJWM01010534.1, read as the reverse complement.
TTACCTCTTCTGTAGAAATTTAGAAAGTTTTGTGTTCACTGCATATTTGTAAAATAGTCGAGTAAGGTATTTATTTTACTAGACTGAATCCATTGTAATGATCTAATGATATAGCTCACATCCAAGCATGTTCTTTGACAAAAATCTATTGCTGAGTAGGTATGTATGAGAAGACTGAATTGAACCAAAGTTCAAATCTATGGGAGAAATTTTTCATGAAATGACTTGGGAAAGGATATAAATGTTCCAAAATTAAACCTAAATTCTGAATACACACTATGTACTAGATTTCCTTGCCTTCCTGAAAAACTACATATTCCTTGGCCTGAGGAATGTTGCTTATTGCCATACAATGATTTTCCCTTTAGTTTTATTGGTAAACGTTTTTTAAACATGCTACTGTAAATACTAGATATGTGATAGCTACCCAAAGTTCTGAATGTCCATATTATATTATATAAACTTTAAATTCATTTATATTAAAATTGTTAACTATACAATTTACATTTCACTCATGAATGTACACATATTTTGTGTGGCAGCAAATTAAATCCTTTTTATCCAATTCCTGTCTTGTTTCCTGTTTCCTTCTTTTTCCATTTTTATATCTCTGCTTCCTTCCTTTCCACCCTCTTTCTCTTCATCTCTTCTTTATTATTTTCTTCTCTCCTTTTCTTTCTTTATCTTAGTTTATCTCTTTTAATATTTATTGTTTTTAGCTTGTCACCTGGAATATTAAAATGTTAACTAATTAGCAGATATCTTATGCCAGTTCTGTGTGAATTACTTGCCAAAATTACAGTTTTTTTCCAAGATTGAACCCCCGTCCTTCATTCTGAACTAAATCCACCAGACCCTCTTAGTTTTGTTTATGATGCTGAAACGGGTGTTTCCTAAATTTCTAAGTTGATCCAACTGGTTTCAAACTTACAATCGTCAGCTCTTATTGCCATTTTGTAGATGTGAAAGCTTCATTTTATAAAGTCATTCACCTAGAAAGTAAAAATGTCAGGATGTAATCTGACGACCATCTTGCTCAAACCCTCTAATGCCGCGGTCCAGCCGGGCTATGTCTTTAGAGTCCCTGAAGGTGGGCTGAACGTCGGCACATGGAGAACAGACACACAAACAGCTCAAAGACTGCTTGGATCTGCTTCGTTTATTGCTTCTACTACTATGACTACCATTACTATTACTACTACTTTTGCAAGCTCTAACAGAATATTATATACTTTCTTTTTTGGCCAGGGTTGAAAGTTTAGATAAAAGAATGAAATCAACAAGTGTCTCTATGGTTACATGGTTTCTATGGTTACGTGATTCATCAGAATAGGCAAAAAGTTTTAAATTTAGTTAAAGACCTTGAAGCGTGTTTTTGTTATTAATAAATGCTCCTAGCCTAAAAATCTGCAAAACACAAGACCATATTCAGCCCTGATTTAGCCCCCCTATCTCCCTGTGATGTTCTTGCAGCTGCAAGAATGTGCTATCTACTCTGTCTTCCTCAAAACATAGTAGCATATTGGCCTCTCTGTATAGAGGTTCCTAGACAGCCCCAGACAGCTGGTCATTACTATTATCATTAAAGGCTCCCAAACTTCTAATATAACCTTGATCTTGGTCCAACTCAATGTCAGACAGTTACACCATTTGTAGAAAAATATTTTATAAACTATCCTTTTGTTCTTAGGGAGTTTCTATACTTTGTTTACCAGTTTTGTGCATGGGAAAGAAAGAAGGAAAGAAATTCTCCAAACTGTGTCAGAGCACAAATTAGCACAATAGTTCCCAAGAAGCATTAACCCATTCCCATAAAGCCAATTTTTATGCTGCAACCTTTTCTCAAAAGACACTTTCCGTATTTGGACCTTGTCAACAGAACACGGGTCTGTGTTTGGACCTTGTCAACAGAACACTGGTCTTTTTTCATGCTTGGACTTTGTCAACAGAACATGAGTAGAAAAGGGCACGGCACTCTAACATAACTTGCACATTGGAGATGCTTCTGACAGGATTCTTGATTTTGAGAAGACTAAGCAGATTACTCATATTAGTAAAAAGATATACTATTCTATGAAGTTAATCAAAATATAAATTCAAGTGGCAAATAAGTTCATATTTATGTTAACATCTTTCCAGTTTTGTGTTTCTTTTCAAATAGAACTTGATTTTACTCCATAAATGCTAGAGATTGTTTTCTGCACTTTCTATACATTGAACAAAAGGCAGAGCAGACAAAATCCAATAAGAATTAGAAAGTATTAGGGTAAGTTAAACAAGCTTTAAAAACTATGTTTCCTCACTTGCAGGACTGGAAGCTTGTTGGACTGTAAATGGACTTTGGCTTTTATCTGTAGTATAGCAGCAAAAAGTCCAGAAGTCTCAGGGTTTAGTTGGGTGAAAACTCTTTCATATTATTGGAAAGCATAGCAATGAAGTTAAATAATTAGAACTCAAAAACCCATATGGAGCTATAGCAAAATGATAAACAAAATCCAGCAATTATTCTTAACCTGGTGGTTGGGATAAAAGTTTAAAGTACAAAAACAAACTGTGATATATTTAGTCTTCAGGAATTACCTTTGAAAACAGGTTGTTAGATAATGAGACTGATGCTAGATTCCCTGCAAAGGGAAGTCTCAATTTTTTTCTGCTGTGACCAGTGTTGGCAACAATATATGCACTTTGTTGTGGTAAATACACAGTTCAAAGGGTACCATGTGGCCTGGAAGCTTTTGTTTTACATTTTAAATAGAAAAAAAAGTCTGATTTTTTTTTTCCATCACTAAACTTTGGGATCATTAGTTTCCAAACTTCCATGAAAACTTAGAAGACATCTTATATACTGCATCCTTCTCAATGCTCAGTTCAGGTTAGACTATGTAAATGAAAGTAAAAGTGTAAGATAAGATAGTTTAAACAAAAGATATAAAATATTCGTCAAGGAATGGTGAAACGGGAACTGAAAATTAACATGAAAATTCCTGAAAAAATTAAAAATAGGACTTGCTTAAGACTCAGTAGTTCCACTACAGGGTATGCATCCAATGAAATAGACTCAATATTTCAAAGAGATACCTACACTCCCATGTCCATAGAGGTATTATAGTCAACATATTGAAAGTAACTAAGTGTCCATGAACAGACGACTTGGTAGAAAAATGTGGTGCATACATATAATGAATATTACTATACCTTAAAAAGAATGAAAGGCTGCCATTTGTCAAAATATGAGTAATCTTACACATATTAAACTAACTGAAATAAAGTAGTCATAAAAGAGGAAGTGGTACATGATTCTACTTCTGTTAAGAATATAAAATAGTCAAAATTCATACAATCAGAGAATACAATAGTGGTTTCCAATAGCTGGTCGATGAGGGATTTAGGGAGTTATTCAATAACTATAATTGCTTAATTTTAAATGAATGACTTTTGGGTATCTTCTCCACCAGATAGTGCCTATAGTTAACTACACAGTATTATACACTTAAATATTTATTAAAAGAGTTTATCTCATGTTATGTTCATGCCAAATATTCCAAAAATTAAAAGGCAAGAGAAAAAGAAAGACTCCTGACCACACCCAAAATGCAGAAAACAAACATGAACAAAGGGATAGAAGGAAACTTGGGGAGGTGTTGGTATGTCCATAATCTTGATGGTGGTGATGATCACACAGGTGTGAGCACAGGTACAAATTCAGCACATGGTAAACATTAGATATATGCATTTCTTGTATGTCAATTGTACCTGAGAAAAGGTATTAAAATATTTTCATTATTCTGTTTTTTAGAAGGGTACAATGTTCTTTTATTTGGTCTATGCACACTGCATCATAAATTGAAAGAAGATGTTGGGTTGAATCCAAACAAAAATTAGATGAATTATGATGTGTGGGTGACAGCCAACTCAACATTGCCATGCTGTCAGTGACCTCAACAATTAAAGGCTTGTAGAAAATTCTCCTCTTGGTGACCCAGGAATATTTGGGTCTCACCATTCTTCGTGATTCCATCTATAGAGTTTTGAAAATTAATATTTTGAGAAAAACTTTATTATTTCTCTAAGTGATGAAAACACAGTGGAAGGTATTTTCTAATTGATGACTCAATTAAAGAGATAATACATTAATGAAATCTAATTTAATGAATCAAATGATTTATTGGATATATTCATAAGAAATATTGAAGGCTCCCTTCATCTCTCCTTTCAAACTCTTATCCCTTTTTGGATATTACATTTAACAAGCCTAGAATGCAACCTTCTAATATTGTTTCTATGAAGTGAGAAGTGTTTGCATGCAGTAGTCCTTACTTCCTGGACCTGCAGTTTCATGTTTTGCTCCCACTGTGAGATTTGGTCTGAAAGAAGGAAGAGTATAATAAAACTGGAAAGGAAGGAGGAGAGAGAGAGGTAGAGCAGGGTGGGAAGAGAGAAAGAGAGGATAAGGAGGTGGAGGAGGAAGGGAAGAAGAAGAGAAGAAAGAGGAGGGGAGGAGAAACAAAAGAAGAGGGGAGGAGAGAGAAGAAGAGGAATAGGAAGAATTCAGTGTTACATTACATATTTATAATTATTTTACTTTATGATTAGTTGTTATTGTGAATCTCTTACTATGCCTACTTCCATTTATCTAATGTATTATACTTCTTTAAATATCTCATTTGATGAACACTTAAGTTGTTTTAGTATTATAAATTACTCACAATGTAGCTATTATATTTTGTCCATAGTATTTGACTTCTCATAATTTTTCCATAGAATAATTCACAGAAATGGAATTGCGATTCTATGAATAGGAGTGTGGTGGATTAGTTAATGGTCAGTTTATAACACCCAGCTGAACTAAATCAGCAGATGCTTGAAGTGAAAGGCCGACCTGAGGTTGTCACCAACAATATAAAAGTAGAACTGAAGGGGAAATTGGGCTACTGTTGATCCTTCTGGAGAAGCTTGTCATGCTGATTTTCCTGATATGAACTCAGCTGTTTTCATCATTGGAGGAGCTTGGGTCCTCGCTGTCACTGAGGATGGCTATGGGTCTTCAGGAAGCTCTAGTCCTTACCTTGAGAATTGTTTCTGGTCTCCAGTGAAGATTTCTCAGTCTGTCAGCACAGATCCTTCATCTCACTGATGCAGACTTTCTAGCTTGCACCTTTGATCTTTGGGCCTTCCCAGTGCAGATCCTTGATACAGGCTTGCATGAGACATTGTCTAGGGCCATAGGCCTCCATCTAGACTTGTGCAGGGCACTGCCATAGAGCCTAGGTCTTCTGTTGAATTCTTGCAGGACATTGCTGGGGGATTCAGACCCTCAGCTGGATTCTTTGAGTCTCTAGTTCATAAACAGATCTCTTGCACTGCTTCGTATTTTACTCTTTGGGTGAATATTATTAGATAATTCTATAAAGTATGTGTCCTGCATTAAATGTATTCTTTTGGAAACCTTGACTACAACAAGTAGTAATTATACATATATATATATATATATATATATATATATATATATAAATTTTGAAAAATATTGGGCTTCACTGTGGCATTTTCATTCATGTATGTAACATATTTTGATCATATCCACCATGTTATTACTCTCCTTCATGCCTCCCCAGATAAACTTTTAGTGAAATAAAGGAGACTTACTATCCAAAAACTTTTCTGGCACTATCTAGTTTAATGTCCATTACTTATTTACAGATGAGAAAATGGAATAAAATGGCTAAATGTGTTGGCCATGGCACACAGCTATTAAGGGAAGGACCTTTGGGAAGTAGCATCTGGGAAAAAAAATTGGTTTAGAGGAACAGATACAGGGAGTATGTCTGTGAACACTGAGAAAGCAATAAAAATCTTAGTGATGCACTAAACAATTCTTCTCATTTAATGAATGTTCTATATTTATTATTTTATATTTTATTTTAATTATGATATAATCTACATGTATTAAAATTCTTTTAAATTCTGCAGTTACACATTTGGAAAACCTCTATGATAAGCAGATACATACCAAATTCACTACATTTCAAATTTTCTTATGGTAAGTCATAGTGAGCTACATACCACATCCCTGCTCTAGGAAGCCACTGATTTGATTTTTGACCCTAGAGTTTTGTTTTTAGTTTTAAATCAACTCCCCATTGTATACTTATTGTGTACAGCACGATGTTTTGATGTATATGGTACATAGTGAAGTTCACTCTATAATGAAACAAATTAGCACACTTATAACTCACATAGACATTTTGTATATGTAAAGGGCATAAAAATATTATCTTAGCAAATTTTCACTTACAATAAAATATTATTAGCAATAGTCTTCATGCAGTATACTATTTCTGTAGATTTATTCATTCTATCTAACTGCAATTTTGTAAACATTGATTTATTTATTTATTTTCTAACTGTGTTTCTGGCCAACACTATTCTACTCTGTTTATAATTATTTAAAATCTTTAAAAAATGTTTCCACTTTTGAATGTTATCATACATTTATTTTTGCTGTGTCTGGATTATGTCTAATACATAGTGCCCTGCAGGTTGATCCATGTTGTCAAAAATGGCATTCTATTCTTTTTTAAAAGGTGGAATAATACTATTTCATATATTTTCTTCATGTGTTGATGCTCTGATAAATACATAAGTTGATTCCATTTTGTGTCTATTGTGAATATGTTTGGAATAAACACAGAAGTGTAGATATCTCTATAAAGAGCCTATTTAATTTTCCTGTACATCTATTCAACAGAAAGATTCTTGACTCATCTCATAGCTCTTATTTCAATTTTTGAGGCCATGTCATACTCTCGTCCTTAATCATTGTACAAATTTTTATTCATTCCAAGAATATAAAAGAGTCCCCTTCCCACAAGCTCAACACAACTCTATAGCTCCTTTTTCTTTAAGATAATAGGCATTCACATAGGCATAAAGCTCCAACCTATCATTGCTTTACTTTGCATTTTAAGTATCATATGCTTCATTCCATTTGATACCAGTGTTCTTCATTATGCACTTGAGATTTATCCATATGTGTATTACTTTCTTTTTATTGTTAAGTAGTACTTCACTGCATTCATGTTTACTTACCCACTACCCACTTTAGAATATTAAGGTTGTTCCAATTTAGAGTGATTAAGAATATTATTCAATGGCTAAGAAATTATGTGAATATTTCTACCTATTTATCTACCTACTCATCTATTTTTTGGAACAGGATCTATGTATTTCATGCTTTCCTTGAACTGATGGTGTTCCTCTTGCGTCAACTTCCTGAGTTCTGGGATAACAGGCTTGTACTACTATGCCTTCAATCTATTTTTAAATTTTTATTTTACTAGTACATGTTTACAGTACATGCAGTTTAGAATCTTCTTGGGAAGCTGGCACATGTACATAATACAGCTTGCTTTTTATTTTTTTCATGTTTTGTAATTTTTATTTTAAAGAGAACAAAACCAGGCAAAATAAAACAGAATAAAGCCAATCAAAACAAAACAATGTAAGTAATACAGGACTTCAAAACAAGATAATAGGAAATCAGCAATAGTTAACATAATGCCTCTTGTTGTCTTCAAAATAGCTGATAAGATATATTATGGTAGCCATTTTGGATTTATTATTATCTTGTTTTGAAGTCCTTTTTTGCATTCATTGTTTTGTTTTTATTAGCTGTATTCTGTTCTGTTTTGTTTGATTTTTACTGTCTGAAGTTGTTTCTTTTTTTCATTCCGCTTTCTCTTCCTTTCTCCTGTAGTTCTCCTCTCCCCATTTTAATTCTTGTTTATATTATTAATCTTGGTTCACACGTATGTCATGTAACATCCACATTCATGGAAGTTATTAGGACCTTTTACCTAGAATATGTTTACTTTACTTATTTCCCCATCAGCTCTCCTTCACTTTTTGCTCTTAGACCCTGGGACCTCTTTCTGTTTGCAAAAGACCTGTCCCTTTGTCTTGTTCTATCCTTCCTTTATTTTTCTCTGAATTCAACTTTATGTTACTCAGATAAGAAATATCATACTGTATTTAAATTTGAGTGTCTGACTTATTTCACTCAATTGTATCTTTCTAGGAGCATCCATTTTATTACAAATGTCTCAAATTTGTCTTTCTTTGTAGCCAAGTAGTATTCAATTATATAATGATATGAATTTATTTATTCAATCTTCTGTTGATAGGTATAGAGGGTGCTATCAGGATTCAGCTCTTAAAAATTGTACTGGTATGAACATTGACATGCATGTGTCACTGTGCCCTGATGTCTTAAAGTCCTTAGGGAAGATAACTAGATGTGGACAGGTGGGTCATATGAAATTTGTAATTTCAGTTCTTTGAGAAATATCCATGTTTATTTACATAGTTATTATACTAGTTTGTATTCCCACCAACAATGTATGAAGTTTCCTTTTATTTTTTCTTTTTACAACCAAGTCAGCATTTTTTATTATTTGATTTCTTGGTGATTGTCATTCTTTCTATAGTATGATGGAAACTTAGCATTATTTTAATTCACATTTATACTTGGAAATTTGTACTTCTTCCTCTATGAAGAGTCTGTTCATTTTACTTGTCCATTTGTTGACTGGGTCTTTGATTTTAGGTGACTGAATTTTTTAAAAACAGAACCAACATTATCAAACTGACCATACTCTGAAAGCTGTTTTATAGATTCAATGCAATCCAATCAAAACACCAAGAGGATACTTTATGGAACTAGGGAAAACAATCCTAAAATTTATATGAACTCAGAAGAGACCCAGAGAGCAAAAGTAATTTTGAGCAGCAAGGGTAAAGCAGGAGGCCTTACAACACCAGGCTTGAAACTATGCTACATATTTATAGTGATAAAAAACAGAATGATATTAGAGCAACAACAGATACATGGATCAGTGGAACAGAACAGAGGATACAGAAACATCCCAAGGCACATCGAGCTGTTTGATCTTTGACAAAGAAACCAAAAGCATATATTGGAGGAAAGATGTCTTATTTAACAAGTTGTGATAGAAAAATTTATTATCTGTTTTCAGAATATTGAAACAACCCATATTTATGCTGTGTAGTAAATGAAAATCAAAATGGATCAAATATCTAAACATTAAAACAGAAGCATTAAACTTATTGGAAAATAAAATAGGTAAAACACTTGAAGACGTAGTGTAGGAAAGGATTTTCTAAACAGAACATTAATTGCACAGGAATTAACAACAATCAACTGATGGGATTATGCTAGGCTAAAAAGCTTCTATGCAGCAAAGAATCAATTAGTAGTGTGAAGAGCCAACCTACAGAATGGGAAAAAATTTGTGCATGTCAAATATTACTCAGACAGTAGACTACTATCTAGAATATATACATATGTATATGTATATTAGCTGAGACTGGATTTTATGGATCAAATGGTTTATTGCATAGTTCATAGTTCATGATGTAAATGTACTTAAGGGTGATGTTGAAAACATGAAATGAATAGACAATATCCATAAGAAAAAATAACTCTAAATGTATTTATCATAGTGTTAGTGTTAATAATCTCTATAATAGTCTGGCTTCACTATAATACTATGTAAGTCCAGAAGTTTTCACAAGCAGAGTCAGGAGATAGCAAAGTGTGAAACATGTAACTGGAATTAGATAATTAAAGATGTTGGAAGACCTAGTTTTCTCTAGTAAAGACAGTGAAGTTTATTGACCACATTCCTATGGCACATCCACTCATAGTGGACACATCAGGTGAAGGAGACCGTGAGTTCTGTGAGTTGTCCCAAAACATTATTACCCTCTCCCAGTTCTTGAGAAGTACTATTCATATTTTTCTTGATTAACAATTGGATGTGTATTAATATCACTATGAAATTTAATTCATATTAATAATCAGGGAAATAATTTTATGGCAGGTAATTTTAATGAGAGGTGTTAAAAGTGGAAAAGTTAGATCTTCATGTTCCAAGTATTAATTTGTATCATCAATTATTTCTGGTGTCTCCTCAAGGAGAGAATATGCCTACGTGAAAATCAAAATTAAAAAAACATAGAACATGAATAGCCCTCCTATATATCTAGGAGCTACCTCTCTCACTGACCTAATTTTCATAGTAACTTCATGAAACTGGGGTTTGTCTCTGGGACTATAACTTACTAGAAATCACGGAGCTGAGAAACACTATGACACATTTAAATTGCTCTGACTACTGCTTCTAAGACATCACCCCGACTCTTTTAGTCCTAAAAGCTTTTCCTTCTCCATGACAAATAAATGATTTTCACAGCATTTTGGAGACTTCCTGCCATATGGTTCATTCAGCTGCTTCTTGGAATATAAACTGCTTGCAAACAGGACTGTTAGTGATCATTTCATTTTTGTAAATATCTTTCATTACCATAAGCATCTATCCTAGGGCTATCATTTAATCCAGAAGAACTTGGATATGATATGAGAATTGTCCAGAAAGAGCCTTGCTATCTAGGGAGGTTTTGGACTACACACAACAATGTACCTTGTTTGATTATAGGAGATTCCTTGCTGTAGAAAGTCCAGGACATTTAGGAGTTATTTGAGAAGAAATTTTTAGTTCTTCTGAAAACATTATAGAACAACCATAATTTCATGAGTTCCACATGATATATTCAGTGAGTTTTATAGCTTTATTATTTACAGTTCTGGAGATTGAAATTTGTCTGAAATTTGGTTCAAATATGAAGGGCAAAGTGAAGCAAAGGAGCATTAAGTCATTATTATGAGACATATCTCAAGAATGTGATTCTATATAATTAATTTTTTCCATGTGTAATACTGATTCTTAGTTCTAACTAGGGCTTGAAATACTTTTTGGCAACTAGTGAAACATGACATAATTTCACTTTGGACATATTGATGGAAAGCATTATCATCAATGTAGAACATACATCAGAAAGGAGATTCTGGCATGAAAAACATGAGAATGATGGTCAGCAAAGCCCACAGACAATTTATCAGGACTTCTTTTTTTGGTGAGTTCCCTAAATTGAGAACATAATACAAAAGTATGCATGGTTTTCAAGTTCAAAGCCATAATAAGAAGTGAAACTATTATAATGATTCTACAGACAGTAGTGGTAAAAATTTTAATTTGTTTTAGTATATAGCTATAGGCTTTGATCAGGTACTAACAGTTCAATTCCTGTCATATCAGAAGTCACATGATTCACATAGTTGGCAAATGATAGCCAGTAGTAGCAGCTAGCACCATGGGGTGGCTACGCCTTGCTAAACCACGCCCATGACTGAAAGACACTTTGAGCGGCTTATTTTGTGAGGCTGATGGAAAGCGTAGAGTCAAAGAAATTTCTTAAAGGACAAAATTTTCTAAACTCACTTGTTAGTTGGTATTTTATAAATTTAGATTTAAAAAGTTTAACTAGTACTTCTGGAAGAACAAAACAATAATAAAAAGTGTTCAGTTTTCTTCCATTAGTGAAAATTTCTTTTTGTAAGCATTAGTATTACTTCTTTGGCAGCATTTCCAGCTTCCTAAAAGGTTCACAAAAAATTTCCCGTGACACAGGCTGGATGTGCTAAGGAATTAATGTGCCCTTTAGAGCAGAAAAATATTCTATATACCTTAGCCTTCAATTGGAACTAGTCTAAGTCAGAATATGTATTGTCTCCTACAAGGTAAGAGTAGGCTGACCTCCCAGACATGTCCATTAACAAAAGCATGCTTCCTGTCTAGGTATTCTATCCCTACTAATGCTTCAAAAATATCTTCAAAATAAACAAATCATCAAGGAACAAATTTTGTCTCAGGTTTATGTGGATGGAGCCTGATCTAAGCAACTAGGTAGTGCTGCTAAGCTGTATGTATATAACCATTTATTATAATGGCACATGTTGTTCAGCAAAGCAAGTTTGAATTTTCCTTGCAGTCTTTGGGAAACATAAAGAATGCCATTATATCTTTTCTTGTCATCAAAACAGCACAAGCTAAATTATAAAATTGCATTTCTACTTATTGTTATTGTTTGAAAAAAGAACCTGTCACAGAGAAGTCCCATTGTCCATGTTAATAGATAAAAAGCATTGAGTAAATGCTATAAAAGTAGAGTGGACGTATGTTCAGTGAGGCAGACACCATATTCAGTCGGCCATGATAAATGAGAGATGGTTTGGTAGAGATCAACTACACGAAGGTAGATGTGCAATTTTACAAATCTAAAGATCCATTTGGTCAGCAAAATCTGTCATAATGAATCCGTTTGCTCAATCTTTGTATTGCTATTAATATGTCTTTGTTCCTTAATGTATAAATGAGAGGATTCAAGGCAGGGGTGATTGCAAAGTCAACAATGAACAGGTATTTGTCAATTGATGACGTGGGGAAAGGCCACACATACAGAAACATGCATGGAGTGAAAAAAAGGAAAACCACAGTGATGTGAGCTGACACAGTGACAAGTGCCTTGGATAAGTCCCCTGAAGATTTTTTCCAGACTGTGATCACAATGAAGACATAGGAAAATAGAAGCAGAAAGAAGGTGCCTACTATTATAAAACCACTGTTGGCAGCAACTATAAACTCAAACTTGGTTCCTTCTGTGCATGCTAGTTGTATGATTCTCGGGAAATCACAGTAAAAGCTATCTATTTTATCAGGACCACAAAAAGGTAAGTTTATAATAAAAGAAAACTGAGACATAGCATGGACCACCCCTACTACCCAACCAAGGACTATGGATAAAACACATCTTTTAGGGCTCATAATGTTCAAGTAGTGAAGCGGCTTACAGATGGCTATGTACCCGTCAAATGCCATGGCTATGAGCAGCACCAACTCCATTCCTCCCATGATGTAAATGAAGCATATCTGTGCCATACAACCTTGGAAAGAAATTACATTGTGTTCACTTAAAAGGTCTGTGATCATCCGGGGAACCGTGACTGAGGAAAATCCCACATCGTTCAAGGAGAGGTTAGCCAGCAGGAAGTACATAGGAGGATGTAAGTTAGAATCAGCAGTCACCAAGAAGACAATGAAGAGATTCCCCAGGATGATCCCTAAATAAATCAAGGAGAATGTCAATGTAAGAAAAACTTTAGTTTCCCAAGAAGTAGAGAGTTCCAGCAACACAAATTCAGACACCATGGAACTATTTAGACCAACCATTCACTTGAGCAAAGGAATTTTTCAAATTTCCTGTGTAAGAAAAGAATGAAAAGTCATAATTAATCACACTAAGTGTATTCTCCATTTGTGCTATTCTTTTTCTGTGGGTTGCAAAGCCTAAGTTTAAAAATCACTGAATTGTGTAACATAAAAGTAAATAAGTAAAGGAAACAGATTTATGAGGAGGAGAATGATTATGCAAAAATAACAAGAAAATGTTATAATTGATTGGGAGTAATGGGTTATTTTCTTTTTTATTCCATGACCAGATATTTTTTATTTTGCTTCTCAAGGATTTAGAAATACGTCCTCTGGTCTCTTTCCTTATTGTCGTACCAGCCTAATAATCTCAGATGTAGTATGCCTTAATGTTGCTGGACTAACTTGCAAATTTTCTTGTGTTGATTTTTTTTCAATTTCATTGGTATATGATAGACAATTTTAGGTCATGAATCTCTTTTTACCAAATTATACTTTATTTTCACCTTGTTTATATGTTTGTTTTCTGAGCATATCTTGCCATGAAGATCAAGTACTGACTGAGATTACTCACAATTTTCTTCTGAGATATTATTAGCACTGTTCATACATGACATCAATATTCAGTAACTTATAGATGTAAATAAGAACATCCATAATAAGTAAACATTTGTATATGAAAAATAATAGTTTTGATTGATAGCATTTATTATGTTCTTCCTGCAGGGAGAGTTTATATTAAGCTCACTTTCTCTTTAAACTGTACAAAATTTCCAAATATACTGTTGAATTGGACCCATTATACAAATGAAGAGACTAAGTTTAAGTAGGATGGAGTGTCTGAGCCACGACTTGCAACATACACACAGCACAATCGTATTCCTGACCGAGGTGCTGTGTTGTTAAGGAGAGCTCTTTCCACTCCATTTGAAACTAATCCAAAAATCTTCCTAGCAAAGTTCCTTCAAATTTTGTATCCCTTTATCAATCAACAAAATAAACTTTGTTAATAGGAAATCTCTGATTTTTGGATCACATCTAACTGCCCTTTTCTCTATCCAAAATTTGCTTTATTTGCAACTAAATACTTTTTTTTATTCAATAGTCAAAACAAGAAGTTTGCACAGTTGCCTTATTTACAGAAAGTCTGGATTCCTGAAATTTTATACATTATTGAGCTTTCAATCATCATTTTCCTGTATTTCTCAACAGGATTAAACTCCATGTATGAAGGTGTGATTCTGTGCTTTTCTTTTTGGCTTTATAAAGTTACTAACTTTCCATTTTTTGCCAAGAAAAATTTATTTGTTTATACTCTAAACTAAAATCTCTCAGGAAAATTTTTAGAAGGAGCAGCCTTATCTCAGATCAAGAGCAGCACATACGGTATTTCTTAACCAATTGTGACAACCTCATTTTCCATGTCCAATGCTTCATTGAATTTTAACAAAATAGATCTGAATCAGCATTTTTAAAGTCGAGGGTAAGAACTTTATTCTAAATTGACTCCATATTCAAAAATTAGGTTACATTTTATATACTTTCCTGAACAGAAAACTTGTCACTGCTGTGGGACTAGAGAGATTCTCATTCTCAGTAGATGGGATGGGAAGTGTCCACTTACTCCAGAGGGAAAGTGAGTAACAGTTGTAAAATCTCTTCTAACTGTGACACAGCAATTCTAGGTCATCAAACTGTATTGAACACAAATAAAGAACGTAAATAGAACCTTTTTACTTAGTTTTTCTGATTTTGAGAAAACTAAGACAAAACATAAGATTTCTAAAATAAGACACTTTGTTGTATAAACTGAAAAGTGACAGAAATGTAAATGTCCAGTAGTAGAAAAAGAAATTCATGTTTACATTACAATCATTCCAACAGCACTGTTTACCTTTAGTTTAGTGTGTACTTCATTCTTTTAATGTAAATGACTAAATTTTTGTCCATTTACTATTTTCATCCAATCGAGTAAGCAAAAATTCAAATTAGAAAATGTCAGGGCAAGTTCAATGGCCTGACACAACTGCTATTCTTGAAGCTGAGGGTCTGGGAACTTGAAAGATTGTAGAATATCTCTTTTTGTTAATGTCTGAAACTTCAATGTTAAGAGTTCAGAAATCTCACAGGTCTGTTTGGAAGAGAAAAGCCTATAATTTTTTAAGCAAATATAACAACAAAAAAATATATTCAGAAGTTTGATCAGGAATCGCGACATACTTACTCACAGGAATCGCCTCTAAAATCAGGTCCTTTTTGGATGATGAAGTTTACTTTAGATTTTATTTTAAGTCTGATACTTTATTAGAAATGTATCTTCCTCAGGGTGGAATAAACTATAAAGTAACCTTAGGGCAGATAAACTGTCCAACTCTGTGCTTTATATAGAGGTAAAATTTAGAAGACTTTCCTTAACATTCTCCTAGGGGACTTGTTAGACACCAACTTTCTGTAAATTTAGTTCTCAAGTGATAATGAATCTTTGTCAAAGGTAGATTCATCAGAACATCATACCCATGTTTATAGCTGCATAATTAATAATAGTCAGATCTTAGAAACAACCCAAATGCCCATCAATCGAGGAATGGATTAAAAAATATGTGAAATTTTTATGCAACAGAGTACTACTCAGCTATAAAGAAGGATAAACTGGAGGCTTTTATTAGTGAGTGCAACCAGAAACCACACGCATATGTGAAATAAATCAAACTCACACGTGTAAACATTGTATTGTCTCACTAATGTAAGAAACAGAAAGAGCAAATAAGATCCATAAATTTCAATAGATACAATGAAAGGGAAAGAAATTGCTCAAAGGGAAATCATATTATTTGATCAATTTTGCATATCTGTGTCTGGTAACCTGAGCAACTATTTTGAAGATAACAATATGCAATACAACAACCATTGTTAAATTCCTATCATCATGTTTTGAAATCCTATATTGCTATTTTTTTTGATGCTGTCATCTTTTGGTTTTGTTATTTTTTGTTTTTTATTTTTATGTGCTTTTTTCCCTTTAAAATAAAAAAGGGTAGATTCAAATTGTTCTACTAAGACAGATTACAAATATTATTTAACATTACTAAATGATGCTTAAATGTTTGCTTTTTTTGTTTGATGTATATAACAATCTTTATTTCTTCTCTTTCTCCTGTGTCATACAACTGATCCAAGTTGTGAGTTCCAGTTCCAATAAAAGTTAAATAAATTATATGAATGGGTACTGACAGACAGTTTAACATTGGCAGGCTGTCTCTGTGTTCAGAATTCAGGTTTCTTCTTGAACATCTGCCTCTTGCTGTCAGAGGAATATTTGAGTCTCACAATTCTATGTGCTTCCATCATTAGAGTTCTGAAAAGTAACACCTGTAATGTGAAACCATATCGTGGGCATATCGCTAAATTTTGGGACGGTAATAGGAGAATACTTTCATTCATTCATATATATATATATATATATATATATATATATATTATACATATAGTACTTTAACAAATAGTTGAGACAATCAACTTATAAAAAGAAGTGTTTGTTTTGGCTCATGGTTTCAGATGTTCCAGTCCATAATTGTTGGACTCTATCACTTGGGCCTATGGTAAGGGACACACCATGGTGGAAACATGTGGAGTAGCAAAATTGCTCACCCAGTGGCTAGAAAGTAAAAGGGAGAGAAAAAAATGGTTCATATCCCTTCAAATACAAATTCCAAGGACTGGAAGGCATCCCACTGAACTCAACTTCTTAAATGTTCTACTGTCTTAGAACAGCTCCAAACTGAGGATAGACCATTTACAAGTACAAATTTGAAGTGATATTTAATTTCCAAACTATAGCAATAGTACATGTGTCCAGGAAAAATGTAGTACATCTTATGGTCTCATGTTGTCTGCAGTTTCAGACACCCAATAAGGGTCTTGGCTTACATGCTTTGTAGATCAGGAGGGACACAATAAAAATGCATCACTGGAGATTTTAAAAATCTCTTTCGTTTTTGTTTATTGATTTTATTTTTAATGAGTTGATGTAAAATGTCTGATTAAGTCCCCACTTGCTTCTTTTTCCCAGTACTATTTCCCCAGTCCTCTCCTTCCTTGTTACTTATCTCTCTCAGAGTGTCCCTTTAGTCCAGATTTTATGTTTTCTTTACAGGTTCTCATGCATCTACATGAGCTTATTTGTTCTACCATCCATTATTGTGACCTGAACTCTAGATACCATAATTAACTGAGTCAGACAACGTAAAGATTCAAGGCTTATTCACTTGCTGTAGTGTTTCAAACACTTATTTCACTTAATCATTGTTCCTTAGACTCATTTATAGATGAAAACAAAAGAAGCTAAGTGACTTTTCCATGCCACACAGTAATGGAAGCACCTATGTGAGATACCATCTGGGTCAGGATATTTGTTGAGAAGAGAGTTGGAGGAAGCATATCATTTCTCTAAATCTGGAAAAAGTAATGAAAACTAGTGATTCAGTAGTTTCCTTCCTTTTATAAATGTTTATAATTTATTACTTTTTTCATTTTACTTATGATATGACTTGCTTGTAATTAAATTAAAACTCTTAATTCTATAGTTCCACAATTATAAATACACTTTGAAAACCCTCTCACCATCCAGGTGTGCAACATTATACACCAAACTTTCCAGTGGTACTTACTGTCAGCTACATGCCACATTACTTACTGAGAAAACCATTACTCTGATGTCCACACAGTTTTGCTTTTCTTGAAATCCATTTTTATTGTATATAATTAAAATATACATGATAATTTTGAATATATATATGGAAATTTGCCAAAAGATGAGTGTATAACTCATATACATACAAAGGTTTTGATAAAATGATGGATATGCTTGAAATCAGCAAATTTTCATTATACAGTTCCATATTATTAACTACAATTTTCATGTAGAACATTATATCTCTAGATTTATTCACTGTACCTAACTAAAAAATTGTCAGTTTTGTCTTACTTCTCTCTATTTCTTTTCCTGCTCTGCTCCTGGCAACTATAGGATACTGTGTTTCTATTTATTCAATTTTAAAGAGAAGTTTCTACATATAGCTGATATCATCCATTACTTTTCTTCCTGTGTCTGACTTAGGTCATTCAGCACAGTCACCCCCAGATTCATCTAACTTGTCACAAATGACATTATGTCCTTTTTTTGAAGGACTGAATAGCATTCCATAGTATATCTGTATGTTCAACACATTTCATTTACCAAATATCCTATTGAAGGACACTGAAGTTGATTACATATTATGGTTGTGGTAAATATTACTGCAGTAAACGCTGAAGTTCACATAATGCATATTTCATTTCCATACACATTTATACAACAGAGAGATTTCTGAGTCATATAGGAGAGTGGTTCCCAACCTTTTGCCACCAGTGACAAGTTTGTGGAGGAAAATTTTTCCGTGGACCAAGGGTATGGAGTGGTGGTGATTTTGGAAAAGTTCAAGTATTTTACATTTTACTGTGTATTATATTTCTATCATTACTATTATATTATATTATATCATATTATATTATGAAATACTTATGCGACTCACTATAACATAGAATTAGTGCAACCCCTGAGCTGGTTTCCTTACAAGTAGACAGTCCTATTTGGCTGTGATGGAAAATGGTGACACCCCTAGTGTGTTGTTTGTGTTGTTTACCCTGTAGTCTCATTTTCGTTTGATGTTACTGCAGGAAACCCTCCTCTGCAAAGATAGGACATTGGAAGCAGAAGTAGGTATTTTTAGTGCTTCTATGGCAATATCAAGGTACTCTACTTTGATTTCCATCTAGAATGTATGGAGACTTGAATTTGTTTCAAATATACTTGAAGGACACCATCATTTGCAACCTCAAGCAGTTGATTCTCCTTTCATATGGACAAAACTGATTCAACTATGGGAGTATTTGTGATTGGGAAGTAATGCTCAAATTACATTGAAAGCTGAGGTAGGTAATTATGCACTGGCTGGGAGAAGGAAGGCCCTAACTCAGGCTCTTTCAAAATCCCTGATAATATTTGAAGCATTTCAGAAGTCCCAATACTCACTAATCATCCCCTTAGCCACCACTTTATCTGATGATGTAAGAATATTTATTGTTTTTTCCTAAAGTGAGAGACTGAGTTTGGTGAGCAAGTTGAGTATGTCACATGACTAGGCAAGTTTTGTAGCTCATTTTTGCGATGCCAGTGGTGATGATTTTTCTAAAAGAAATTCACCCTGTCGCAACTCAAAACTTCTGTCACGTGATCTTTCTTAAAAAATAGATATTTTAAATTATTGAAATCTTTTTATTTCATTTTTTAAAATTAAGTTTATTGGTACAATTTAGGTATATATAATGATCACATTCATTATAGGAACATGTACCTATACATGATTCATCTTCATTCCTTTTTTTAAAAAAAAATATTTTAGAGAGTAAAACCAAACAAAATAAAATAGAATAAAACCAATCAAAACAAAATAATGAAAGTGAAACAGAATTTAAAAACAAGATAACAGGAACCCAACAATGGCTACCATAATATATCTTGTTATCTTCAAATAGTTGCCCATGCCATCAGACTTAGTAAAGCCAAACCAAACAAAATAGAATAAAACCAAACAAAACAAAATAGTGAAAATGATACAGCGCTTCAAAATAAGATGATAGGTAACTAAAAATGGCTACCATAATGCCCCTTGTAATCTTCAAAATAACCATCCAGACAATCAGACATAAGCATGTAAAACAACACAGGAACAAAGTTGCTTGATTACCTCAGTTGTTATCTTTTCAGAAATTTCATGTGTGTGACTTCTAATTTCCACTGTGTCTGCGTCTCCTGAACATTTTTTGTGTGGGCTGGAGATCTGAGATTGTATTTTGCTCCTTCTGATTGACCGTTTTCTGTGCTCCTCCAAATGAGCCCATTGCTACATCTTGAGTGCGGCCTGTGTTGGCTGTCAGTCCCTTGGTGTAGTGAATTGGACTATGTGCCTGGGTTCCTGTGATCCAGGGTTCCTGGAGTGGTGGAGCGTCATGGAGTGATGTTCACTGATGTTCCCTTGATAGTGACAGCAGAGCTTTGGGGCATGGCTTCTTTTCTGGCCCTGCTTTGGATTCGCCTGATCTCTCTGAGCTGCTGACACATATTCTCAAGGTGTGGCTTCTTCCTATTAAGTCTATTTGTTCACAGGTTTGATTCAGCTCTGATTTTTTTGCTGATTTTCTGTATAGTTTGTCTGTCTGTGATAATGAGATATTGAGGTTTCCTGTTACAATTGTGTTATTGCTCATTTCATTTTTCGTGTCTACCAATAACTATCTTATATAGTTGAGTGGTCCTGTATTGGGTGCACATATATTTATGATTCTCATAGCATTTTTGCTCTCTCCAACTTTCTCATTAACCCCAATCAATCTTATGTTATTCTTCTTTGCTTCATCTGTAGCTATTGGATTGATTTTTCATGGTCTCTTACTATTTATAAAACATCTTTCTTTTCATGATCACTACCTGCAGTTCTGTCTTCAAGATCTGAAATAAGAATTAAAAGAAAAGACTGAATGAGCAGTAAGATCCGAAGTGTACAATAGATATTGTAATAAGGAAAGGGAAAGAAAGTGCTCAAAATTAAAGAATAGCTGGGATAAAGGAAAGGAGAAATGGAAGAAAGGAAAAGACTATGTTTGTAGATATACACATATAAATGAATGTACATATAAGTATGCCAGATAGATACCTATACTACTAAGTTTCTGTTAGTTCATTAGAAAGAATAGTTTGCCTTGTCATTGTTTGATTGTCTGATATATTTATGCCTAGATTTCATAACTTGAACAACTATTTCTAAGATAACAATATGTAATATATTGACTAGTATTGATTTCTTACTTTGTTTTGAAATTCTGTATTACTTCTACCATTTTTTCTGTTTTGCTTTTTTAAAATAAAAAGAAAGAGCCGGGCGTGGTGGCACATGCCTTTAATCCCAGCACTCGGGAGGCTGAGGTAGGTGGAGCGTTGTGAGTTCGAGGCCGGCTTGGGCTACAACGCGAGCGCAAGGCTGGCCTGAGCTACATAGTGCGACCCTGCCTCAAAAAACCAGGGCTGGGAGTTTGGCTCAGTGCCTTAAGCACCTGCCCTGGCAGGCGCAAGGTTGTGAGTTCAATCCCTGGTGCCGCAAAAAAAAAAAAATAAAATAAAATAAAAAAAAATAAAAAGAAAGATCTGAAAATCTATTCTTTCATTCATTCAATCTGTTGCATATATTTTCAGTGGAGATTTTAATCTCCTGGATCTTGTTTGGATCTGTTTCATGGATTTCATTGCTCTCCTATGATGGGCATTTTTTGTTTCCATCTTTTTCTAAGCTCATCTATACTTTTATTTGTGTCTTCTCTAATATCATTGCTTTTAAGCATCGTTTCTTTTTGTACCTGAGAAATTATTATTTCTATAGCCTTTTCCACTTGTTTTTTCACTTCTGTTGTCATCATTTCAGAAAGTTTCAGTGTTTGACTTTCAACTTCATCCATTTTATTGAATTCCAGACCTGTCCTGCATGAGTTATGGGTCTGGGGCCACATCCCTCCTCTGTGTCTTGCCATTTTCCACCTTCTCTTGATGCCTGCCAACCTCCCATGATATGTACCTCTACCACTAGCATTGAGGCCTCTCTCAAGAAGGAAAAGAGATCTCTGTTCCTCATGGAGGTCCTCCAGATGTAGTTGGTTCCTTTTAGTTATCCAAAGAACCTACCTTCTTCTGGTGTTTACAGTTCTATGATAACATCCTTTGTATGTCCCAGAAATGTGCTGGGTATGGAGCCAATCTTGGACTCTGGAAGTGGAACTGGGACTGGTCTTCCGTTGGTAGAGTTCCTCAGAGTCCAACTGCTATGTCCTTACTGCTGCTTCCATATTACTGTCCTTACGGATTACTTTGCCCACCAAAGGTGTGTGTGAGTCTGTAAACTGGGATGTTGTCCTAAGTCTTGGGATTCCCATCAGTCTTACACTCTTCCAGCCGGCCCAGCCACCCAGGGGGTTAATGGAGGAGGTCTAAAGTGTGAACTCACTGTCTTCCAGTTGGCCCCACCATCAGGGATTCCTCTTTCTTTTTCCATTCTCTCCCCTCCATTTAGTACTCTTTCTTTCCTTATTCACAAAGCTTTGTTTTCATTTTATCTTACTCCGCTCCCTTTCTAGTTGCTTTTTCCTTTTGAAAATTTCTTTTTTCCTTCACAATTATATATTTTGCATTTTGGTTCTTATTTACATGTTTAGTTTGCCACTTCCATGAGATAATGCAATATATACACATGTATGTCTGATTTATTTCACTTTCACTTATGGTCTCAAGGTCCATGCAACTACTTATAAATGCCTCAAGTTTATCCCTCAATGGTTGAGTAATAGTCCATTGTATTTAAAAAAAGCTCATAGATTTATCCATTGATCAGACGATGGGCATTTGTGTTGTTTCCAAGATTTATCTGTTATAAACTTTGCTGCTACAAACATGGATATACATACATCACTGTGATACGATGTATTTAACTTTTTGGGATAATATCAAGGAATAGCTGGATCAGGTAGAGCCTCTAATTCTAGTGTTTTGAGGAATCTCCACACTGATTTCTACAGTGATTGCACCAGTCTACACTCCCATCAACCGTGGAGAAGGGTTCCCTTTCCCCACAGCCCTGCCAACATTTGTTATTGGTTGATTTCTTGATAAATGTCATTCTATTTGGAGTGAGATGGAATCTCAGCATTTTTAAAATTTGCATTTCTCAACTGATAAGTGATATTGCACATTTTTCATATATTTACTTGTCATTTGTACTTCTTCTGAGAAGTGTGTATTCATCTCAGATGCCCATTTTTGTATTGAGTCTTTGAATTGAAGGGTGTGATCTTTCTGAGTTTTTTGCATGTGTAGATATTAATTCTTTGCCTGAGGAACAGTTGACAAAACTTTTTCTCATTCTGTGGGTTATTGTTAGACTTCATTGGTGATTTTTTTTTTGCTGTTTAAAAACTTTTTAATAAGATGAGACCCCAGTTGATTTTTGTAGCACTCCCTGGCAAAACAGTATTTTGTTCATGAAGTCTGCCTACAGTGATGTCTTCAAGAGTTCTATTTTCTCTTCCAGCAGATTTAGTGATTCTGCTTTAATATTTACATCTTTGATGCATTTTGACTTTAGTGAATAGTGATAGGTGTGTCTAATTTTAGTCTTCAGCATGTGGAAAGCCAGTTTTTCCAGCCTCATTTATTAAAGAGGCCATTTTTCTCCCAGTAAATGTATTTTGCTCCTTTGTCAACAATCACGTGACTATGATTGGAATTGTTTCTGCATCTTCTAACGTGTTCCATTATCCTCTGGTCTGTTTCTACTTTGCCAGTAACATGACATTCATATCACGATAATTATGTATTATGATTTCAAGTCAGGAATTGTGATGACACCAACCTTGTCTTTGTTGCTAAGAATTGTTTTTGCTATTCTAGGTTGCTTCTGGTTCCAAATGAGCTTTAGGAATGTTTTCTCTAGACATGTGAGCTATGGTAATGATATTTTGATTGATATTACATTAAATCTGTGTAAAAATTTTGGAAGTGTGGTCATTTTCACTATGTTCATTCTTCCTACCCAAGAGCGAGGGATATTTTTCCATTTTATGATATCCTCCTTTTTCAGAGTAGCACAGTTTTCAATGTAGAGATCTTTTATTTACTTTGTTAGAATGATTTTTAAGCATTTTATTTTTTCAATGTTATCATAAAATTTGTTTCCATTATTATGCTACTGATTTTTGAGTGCTGATTTTGTGTCCTACTATGTTACTGAATCTGGTTATTAAATCTAGAAGTCCTTTAGTGAAGTTTTTGAGATCTTCTATATAGAGTGTTATGTCATCTGCAAATAATGATAATTTAATTTCTTCCTTTCCTATGTTTATT